>JAUJYT010000287.1:0-22052 GCA_033996565.1 Nanhermannia nana
ATCTCAAAACTATATTGAAATACAGACGTTACACACATTTACTCTACAAATAAGATTCACAGAACCTGAACAGTAGTATTCAATTTGGAGATATGTTATTCAAATTTGACTCAAAATCATTATCATTCAAATTGAATTTTATTTGTATTTAAAATTTATTTTGTACAGCATCACAAACTGGTTGTTAATAAATTGACAAAAAATATATTAAGTAATTCGTTAAACAAAATTTATTAAAGGAAAAATTCAGGAGTTTCGAGACCTTTCAACTGTCGCATTAAATTAGTATTCATTAGTGTTAAATTATAATAACATAAACCTGACTTAAATTTAATACTTAACATATACTGTATATCAATATTTAATCTTAATATTATTTTATAAAACCCTAAAATTAAAGCATTCATCTTAAGAATCAAAAATAGAAGTAATTTAAACTGATTGCCATCTGTAAGTGCATTCAATGCTCGAACTTTATGCAAAATTAAAGGATTCTTGATTTGAAGCGATTATTTGGTATTTAATTTTCGTTTAGCATTTAAATTTTCTAATAAAAAATATTCTTATGATAAGCAAATAGTATTCAACTATAAAATTTTTTCACTCGAAATTTTATTTTATACTTCTATCCATGAAATTATCGCAAAAATAAGGTTTTACTTCATGAAAGATTTGTTCTTCTTATGTTTAAGAAATATAAAAACTGAATTCAATTATTTGAAGTACTTTTAATGCCAGTATAAGAAATTTATTTTCTAACAATTGTAGAAGCATTTATTTTATATAAATATTTATACGGTGTGTAAATATTTATAGTTTGTGTTTAAAAATTGCATTTAATAGAGGATATATAATTCTTTGGTATCCTTTAAGTTTCTTATTATAAATATATACAAAACACTGTTTAAAAATTAAATTTAACCAGTTAAATATATATTGCATTAGCTCTGAGGTTCTCGAGCCGGGCTCAGGCTCAAAGTTTTCGAGCTTATTTTCATCATTATTAATACAAATTTACTTTATTAAGGTACTATAATTTTTGCATAAGATAGTGACACAATCTATAACTATATGTATACACTATCATATCGTAAGTTAGAATGAATAATATATATCTATAGACACACACTTATTATAGACATAATGCTATCTTAAACTCTGCTTTTTACAGAATAAAGATAACAAAGAACAAGAGATTAATAGCAGATCTAAATTGTTATAGGATCACAAAACTAGACTCAAATCTCATACACCATAAAAAGGGTTTCTTAATAGTGATATATCTGCATGAGTGGCATATATATAATCAAAGTCAATGCTATCATTGAGCAGGCATAATGAACAATTCAAAATTTAGCATCTAAAAATTAAAGCGAAAAAATCATAATTTAGAAGCCCAGCCCTTCACTCACAACAATTTAAGGCTTACAGCAAAGTATTGCATCGAAAGGCATCCAATGAAAAGATAGTGGGCATGTCATAGCAGAGTAAAATCAATTTATGAGGCATTGCTTTGAGTATAATGTAGTACTAATGGCGTTCTGGCTTTGTTGATGGGTCTGCAGGTCTCTCTCTTTCACATGTCACTCATCACAGTGAAAGCTTTAAGCAGCTAATGCTGGCCTCACATTACTCTAACACGAGCACAGAGTAAATGATATAAGACTTTGAGAACGTCTTTATTTACTCTTAAACTCATGCACACACTATATCTCAAAGTGTAATAGTTTTCGTGTTTCTCTATTATACTGTATGTGCTTATAGTTCATCTTTAACAACGCTATTTTCATCATTGCTTTTGTGCTGATTGTCATCCAATTAAATATTTCATAAAACTTTTTCAGCTTTATATATACTGTATTCATATGCATGTATATGCATATCACTTGATATTATTAAAGTTAGTACAAGTTATAATACCTTTAAGTGCAATACAATTTGATATAATCTCAAACTTCATTCCCTGACTATTTTTAGGTAAGTTTAACTCATTTTTCTCATTTGTTAATCACTTTTGGCTTATAACTCTCTAACAGTACAATATTTGATAAGTTTTTTTGAATACATAAATGAACTAAAGTTTTAAATCAATTAATCATAATATGTTTTATTAATTCATTTTGACTGCGTTTTATAATTTTGATAAAAAGAGCCGTAAGACTAAGCGCTAATTTAGGGTGAAGATGGTTAACATCTATATAATCAGTTTTATCCATAGATGGTTCAGTTTTTACAAATTCTGACAATCTTTTGGCTCAATATAGTGTTTAGTATAAGATGTGATAAAGAGTTCTTAGCGATTATTTTGATTTTTGAAATATTTTAAAAATTTAATATGTTTTTATAGAATTGAAACCTTATTTTTAGATTACTTTTTGCGCAACTTTATGATAAGAAGTTTAAAATATAATTTTTAAGCATATATAAAGTCATATAAAGTCATAATAATTTACAAAAAATCTCAATAAAAACAGCATTTGATTTACTCGAAAAACATAAAACTGTTTACTTGAAATCATGACTTCAATTCGACTTTAATTCGGCTTTAATATGATGAACATTAGGAAACCCTGTATAATAATAAAGTGAGTAAGCATTGAGCTGAGAAATGGTCAAAGCATTAATTGAGAAAAACATTACTTCTGTTAGTCTTTTGGCATAAGTATTTTGAGAGTACTCCTAGAGTCAAATTACAATCGCAACCAGAAACACAAGGCTATAAATTGGAGACTCGTAAAAAAGTTAGAGATAACAATTATTGTGATCAGTCGTAGATGTGAGCCGATAGCGGCAAATAGTAGACTATTTACCAACAAAAACCAATTTTCTGTAAATATTATTAAAAATTTAATGTTACTTATGTCAAATGATTTATTGCAATTCATTTTCAAATATTTGCCTTAAGTTCAGTTTTTTTAGCTTTAATTTAAAGTGAGTTAAATTTACTTCAAATAAATCACATTTTAATTAAAAGTTCATTAAATTTACTTCAAATAAATCACTTTTTATCAAACACTTTCAAGTTTATAGAGTTTTAGGATACTTTACAATTACTAATGACATCAATTTTAATTTTTTCTTCATTTTTTTGTGTCAACCATTTTATCATTCATTCTTCTATCCCACCGAGTCTTCAAAAATAATCTAATTTTTCTATCACTAATCTGTCTGTTTTGTGTTGTTATTGACTCTGATATTATGGTTTTCCAAGAGATAAGACTATGTGTTACACAAATCATATCTTAATTTGAATGATTAAAAGATATTATGAATTTTTAAAACCAAAAAATACTTAATTCATTAATTATCAGTTATTCATCTTTTTCATACCGATATTTAAGTCCTCTTTTGAAAAATGATACCTAAATGAACTATAATTTTCGCAATCATATAGGGAAACTTGTTTTATTATACATGTTTGCTTTGTGGGATACCATTGCTTATAACTAATACTAAAAAATCTTGATTTTATGAACTATAGCCTTGTTATGTTTGTAAAAAAGTTGAGAACAAGTTATTTAGTAAAAGCTACTGTACTTATAAGTACTTATAATCCTAAACAATAAGCTAAAAATACAGTTTCTTATCTCAATCGCTAAACTTATTCAATAATTTAAATCCTTTAAAACTATTGGATGTAATCATCATTAAACTAAGTTAAGAAATTAATAAATTTGTATTAGTCCGATATGAACCTTCTATAGCTACCATTGAGACAGCACAACATTATACTCTATTGATTCGTTCGCTATGTTAAAGCGTTAAAGCATAGAATAATACAAATATAGAGTCAGGTTTGAAAGTTACTAACTATGGAACTGCCTCGTCAGCAGTCGAGCTCAATAAAAGGTAATTTTAAATGAGACATACATTGAATTCAAATATACCGAATACTTCTATATTAAAAATGAACAATTAGTAAAAGCAATATTTTTTTAATCAATAATAATCAAAAGTGTCTTCAAATAGAGCTAAAATCGAAATGATTTTATTTGAGTGGTGACAATCAAATAAGTTATTTATTTGTTTGAATGCGCAAAAAATAGCGTCAAAAGTGCTTGAGGTCTATGAAAGGTCTTTCCTGCATAAAGATATTTGAATTGGTGCCTCTTATAGTGGTATTTTAGGTTTTCCTTTAATCGTTATCTCATTGACAAATCAGTGAAATGATGCGATGCATAAGCATATCATAGTTGACAAACGAACCCAACTCTACACGACTTTGACACTGAGATGGGAGAAGACTAATAAATATTTTTGTGGGCCAAACCCAACTCAACAAAAAGCATTTTGAATGAAACTTATCAAAAATAAACCACCTTTTGAATCAAAATTGTTTCAAATTGTTTCAATTTTTGATGACTAGTCAAGTAAATTATTATTTCTATTTATAGTTAGATATTATTTGTTTGTTCGACTGTATTATGGTATTCACCCATTCACCCGACAGATCATTTGTCAACTGTTGTATTTGATAAACTGAAATATTTGTTGGACCATAAAATTAAATTTTTGTTCAATTCATGACAGATTGAAAGTGAAGTATCAAATATTTGCATCATTTCATACTATCATTAATAAGTTACAAATATTGACAACAGATTCAGAACTGCTCTCTCTTCACATACTGTATAAGGTCTCAAAGTCTTTGTAAGAGAGAAATACCTTTAGTACTCATTTACGCTCAATTAAAGTAAACAATTTTATAATTTATAAAAATACTTTAATAAATTTTAATAGAAAATCAAAATATTTAATTTCTTCCAAACCTTTAAGGACATAATGACTATTAGGAAAAAAATCTCTAACTTTTTGACTCAAATAAAAAATGCGAAAATTGTCAAAATCATTAATTTCTTATCAATTATCTCAATTATCTTTTAGTGATTTATTGATACTAAAACATTAAAACACTTTATAAAACGTCAATACCAATAATTTTTGAGAAACCATTTTATAGATAAATAAATTTAATGGATTTTTTTACTATCAAGCCGTTTGTATTATATTAGCATTTAATATACTAAGTACTAATTCACTGTTTTCTTTAGATCAAAGTTTATTTTAAAAATGTTAGCCTTTCTTCAAAGTCAATTTAGCATAATTAACCTTTATTGAAGTTATTCACCTAAATTAGACAATTTAAAAATTGAAGTGATGCTATTCTTCTATTAATGGCATATATAATAATGACAACTTTACAACAAATGTTAAATTATAGTAACTGATAGTATTAACTAAATTAAATCTTGTTAGTAACTGCACGAATTCAGAAATTATTTTCTTCATTTTCATAAGCGTTGCAATTATCTTATCAATAATGTAACACAATCAGAAGTTTCTTTAATTGTTATATCTAAATATGTGTCACATTTTTTTCATATTTTTTCTTTTTTATTTTAAACGTTTTTTGCTTTTTAAAAGATTTTATTTTTTTGTTATCTGTGGTTATGACTGGTTATGATATTTCTAAAAATAATTCAATGTTTATACAAATTTACTTAATATTTATGTTGTTGTTTATAATAAAATGACAGCATTTGAAAATATACAAAATATGTAATTCTTCTTCGTATAAATTTAAAAATTATAACTTCATTGAAAACAGATAGAGATTACTCGATACTGATATAATATTACTGTAAAATTAAACTTCAGGCAAAAAGTTGACAGAATTAACCATAAACTCTGCCAAATCTATAAATTAAATGAATTCATGATTGTTATTAAAAACTCAAATTTAAATTCATAATTGAACATCAGTTTATTAGGATTAAAAATATGCAAGCTCAACACTTGAAACACACAACACTATAGAATTGGATCCAATTTTTGGTGCCTTAAGTCTAACCCAAATAGAAAGTTTTGTTTTATTGTTAGAATAGTTAATGAGTTAAGTTAACCGCTTAGAAATGTTTATAAATTATAATTTATATGCGATCGCATTTTAGCAACCAATTATGCATAACATTCTTGTAAAGTTAAATATTTAAAAAATTTTTTAAATATTTAAATTTTTAAATTTTTTTCAATTCTTTATTGAAATTACTGTTATTGAAATGATTATCACAACTATTGAAAGTTTGCAATAAGCAATTATTTTGAGAACTACATGTAATTAAACATATATTTTCTTTTTTTAATTAATTAAATAAATTCAAACCTATGGTTGTAATGTATTTATTATAAATATCAGTAATTAATGCTTTACTGTGCATGTCATGCAAATCTTCAATCAATATTATGACATAAACTCTGATTAATTAAAGAAAAATCGAGAAATACATATTGATTAGTGAAATAAAACTGTTTTATATTACATGAATAACCAATAAAAATAAAATCGAAAATAAAACTATAAAATAGATATATAAAAGATGCACAGCTTCATATTGAATAGAGGTATAGATGTGGTGTAGCATCACTTCTCTATAGTATCATTAATCATCACTAGTGTGACTGTGTTTTGTATTTACTTATTTTTAAAAGATAAGTCAGAAAACATTTTTGAGAACAGAGTGGGGTTAACTAAAAATTGATTAATTGAAAAAAGTCATCCAAACTTCATTTTTTAATCTTAGTTCGTTAGACAAACTTGAATTACTTTTAGTGCTTTTGATGTGTAGTCTTCACAAAGAAAAAATAATTATAATTGATATTTATCTCGAATGTGAGTAGACTTAAGTTGCTTAAGGCTTTCATGTGTTACGTCATGGTCTGTGGGCTTGAGTTTCAAGCATTTTAATGTGTTTGTATAATAAGCTACTTTTCTGCACTGGTCTCACATTTATATTTTGATGCCAGTCATACACATAGTCGGAGGAAATCATAATGTTTTTCCATTCGTTATTCTCTTTCATAATAGCAAAACGTCTTACTGAAGAATTCACATCGAATGTGATTTAATTTTATACAATATTAATAGCATTAATAGCGAAATATTGTAGAGCCTCAAACACGACTTACCACTTCATTGAGTTATTTTGATTTTAAAAACATCTCTGAATAATTGCATTTTTGATGTGAAAACACTTAAAATTGATTTTAGTTCTATAAAGTCGTAAAATGATCGATAAATTTAATGAAAAGAAGTCTATATTCATACTGAACATTCAAATAAAACATTTGATTGAATTGAACGCAATTTTGACTGCAATAATGACAACATTATCACAATTAAAAAAATAATTGTTAAGAAAGTTAATGAGAAGCTATGATCATCCGAAACAGAGACAAAAGATTTATTTTTGCACATAACTAAAGATAAGCAAAGATAATCTCTTTCCACAAGTTTAGTCACAATTTTCTTTACAGATGTAATTTATGAAGCATTTCAAAGATTTAAATTATTGTTAATTTTATTTTTTATAAGCGGACAAAAATTCTCTTAACGTTTACGGGAAAATATCTAGGCTTAGGTCTTAAAAGTAGTTGTTAGGGTTAACAACGCGAGTTTTATGCATAAGTTAGTTAATTGGTCCAAAGTTTGAATGATTCACTCGAAAGCAATCTTTCAAGAACTCACACGAAGAACTAAAACAAGTGCTAAAAGTTAGTCTTATTTTACTATTGCACGGTCTGTACATTTATATTATATATTTTACAGCCAGTAAAATGCAGAGATGTGACTGACGGGTAAGAAGCATAAAATGAAAACAAACTCTATGAAAAATTGTGTTCCTTTAACTCTAGCACATTATTAATTAATTATTTTCTTTGATTATTAATATCTTAATAGTCATTCAGAATAAAAAATTTTACTTTGCTTTTTATACTGTATGGTATATTATAATACAACTATATATTCTGTTTTTTAGTGCTTAAACCTTTAGTTCTAGTCGTTAGTGGGGACTAATTTGCTTTTTTTAGTCTTATAAGCAGCAGTTTTATCCGTTGCTTATTTTACAGTAAATATAGTACTGTAACAGTGCCGTACATTATATTTAAAAAGAGTTTTTTAAAAACCTGGTATATTACAAAAAAATCGCTTTTAAATGAAGCCGAAGTCCATTGGTTTCATTTAATTTGATTGAGAGAAATGTAATCTAAAATGATTTTCAGAAATAATGCATTTTATAAAAAAAAGCATAACATGCAAAGAGTTTAAAGCAGATATGAATAATATTAATGATAGAAAAATTTGCTTAAAATCTAAATAACAGTAATAACTTGTCATTAATGCTAAAACAGAGATATGTCATAGATATGAAAATTAAACTTTATCTTTTTTTGTGACAATTTTGATTTAATAATACCACAGAAACTCCTAATTTATATAATTCTCATAAATCATAAACGTCGAGTGCTTTCAGTAATGCTTTGTTATTAAAAATTTATTAAATGTCAAAATTTATATATTTGACTATTAGAGTGATTTTATTCACTGTTCTGAATAAAATTTGCAAAATTAGTATAATGTTAAAAAGCCTGATAGGTTTCAGTTTCACTTATAATCTAAGAATTTCGTCTCATGTAATGTTTTCAACAAATTTTAAATCAAAATACGTAGAAAGTATAGCCTCAGCATAATATCTAATTTGAATAAAGACCTTGAGTTATATTAATGTTTCAATTTTTTCAATAATTTTTGATTATAGCGTAAAAATTAAATGAATTTTGATTTCATGACAATCAAGTGATGACGTGTTTGGAAAGGTTTGATTAATAAAGCTTTAATAAAAATACGTCAAATTCATTATGTTACACAATAGTATCTCAATTATAATTAATTAACGACTATAGGCCTCCGATCGATGAATTAAAAATTTTTCACAATTTTTAAAATCTAAAATTAATATAAGTTTCCTTTGAAGTGAAGCTGGAGTCTTAAGATAAAAACACGCAACGCTGCACACTGTATATCATAGCGCAGACATTTTTCTTATCAAGTAATGCTCAAGTTTTTATCTATAAAACAACAGTTATTTCACTTTTGAGGATTCAAAATAGATAAAAATTTCATGCGTTCGTGAAGAGTACACCGATTTCGATGTTTAATAACAAATTAACAAAACTAACTCTTTTTTATATGAAATACTGTATCGAAATTCTTATTCAATGATTAGTGAATTGAAAGTTAGTTTCATTTGAGAGTAGGCTATCATACTGTCAGATAAGACTTAATTTGACTCGTATTGTATAGAAGGATAACTTTTGCCTCATTTATCGAAAGTTAATTGAAACTTATTAATAACTTATGTCATGATAAATATCGATTACAAAACAGACGAATTTTAAACAATACGTATCTATTCTTCTATTGTGTAAAAAACTGTGGGATATGATCCGCCCATTAAAATCTGATTATTAAAGAATTGTCAATTATTTTTACATTTAAGTATTTCATATTTCTATTTCTTTTCTCACTAAACTTCAAGTCTTGTAATGTATTTCATAATATATCTACTCATTAAAAATTGTGTCATAGCTTTAATATGTTTGCGTCTCAACTGTGAAGCTTGAGTTAAAGTGAGCTGACATTTAGTGTATTTCGTTATTTTTACCCTTTTCCAAAACAAACCAGCGATGATCTTATCTTTGAAATGCTTAGCCTTCTCTGTCTTTTCCTCTTTTCATCTTCTCTTCACCAGAAAAGACAATTATATTTTAAAGTGCTTTTCTGTGCTAAATATGTTACAATGGCTTTTAAATCTGTCAAATAATGGGTTTAAAGTTTGATTTTGTTCTTTGAATTAAGAAAACACCGATAATTATCAGTCGATGAGTTTAATAAATTGTATTATTTATAAATTCAAGGATAAGTGTTATGATTTTTAAGGTAATACTACTATTAAAAACAGATTAAAAAGAGTTAACTTATATTAATTTAATGTTTGAATGTTATGCGCAGGTTATACGGGTTCTGATACTAAATACTAAATAAGTTACAGATTATTCTATTATTGCATCCAATGTCTAGACTCTAAATATATTTTTTAAATTGTCGAATGTATTCAAAAATTAATTTGAATCTTGAATTTATTGTAATTTATTTTTGTTATTCAAATAAAGTTTTCACGGATTAGTCAAACAAAATGTGACACATTAGTAATTAAGGATTTTAATAAAGCTTTGAGGGAAATAAATAAATAAAGTTTGAATAATTGTTACTCTGAATTATTTAATTGTTACACTTTAAACACGTTGATTGTTATTACCCTAAATTAGTCAAAATCTTTTCACCTAATTTAAAAAGACAATAATTACAGATAGAAATAATATTTCTAAAGGTCATCATATATCTTTCAAATAGTATACGTATCCATATAATGGAGATATCAATATGTATAAGCAATATATATAAGCATATATTCAAAATTTTGTCACGAATGTATCAAAAATCATGCATTAGTGATCATCTATGACCGGATACAATTCAGACAAAAAAAGCACAACTAATATCAATATTGATCAATATATGAGATAAGGCCTGCCTTTCGTACCCTAAGATTTTAGCTGATGAGAAAATTTAGCCAAAAAGTTTAGGAATTGGACAGAGTCGTGCTTTGCATGATTTTTCATAGGCCAGAATAAATATGGCTTAATATATGGCTTTTTTGAGTGGAAAAAACTCATAGAAAAGCAGGACATTGTCATACTAGAGTCAATGGACAGTTTTCACTTCCTCGTTGTGGTCCATTATAGTTTAGGCGCCCAGACATAATTGCCCTCAATGTATAAAACTATAGTTTGGTTTCAAGCAAAAGATCTAATGAAATGATATACGTTTATCGCTGATTTTGTCACTAAAAATATTGTATGGAAAGAAAATCTAATTTTTGTCAAACAGTGAAATAATATGACAGCAATAAATCAATATTAAAAGTTATTTGTATAGTGCTGTATATGGAAAGTCTTTATAAGGATAACTGACTGATAAAATATCATTAATTGAAGGTTTCAAGTCTTAAGAACTTCTAAATTATTGCAAAACAGCCTAAGGATACCTGACATTTGTCAAGTATTGACATAACTGATCGATTATTCAAAGCATTCGCGTTTTAAGTTTTAATATATTAGTTGGAGATGTAATAAAAATCAAATTCTTGAGTTACGCATACAAACTATCATTTCTATTAAGTAAAAAGAACTCCAATCAACTGAATAATGATTTATTTGTTATAAACGTTTTTTTTAAAGCTGGTTAAGTGTACACAACTTGATAAAGTGAAACCGTAGATGGAATACTAGAAAATATAGTGGCAGTGTTGAAAAAACGAAAAGAGTAGACCAACCATTCTGTGTACAAATATGAAGCCTTGATTTTTATTTTTATTCCCTTAAGAAAGTCGTACACTATTTTTTACGACTCAACGCATGTTAGCATTAGGCATATCTAATTTCAATCGTCATAAACACAAACAGCCCTTTTAAAAGTCTTCGACATTCTTTATTTTAAAGTTGACGCCAATATCTGTCAATACAGCTAAACATTATATAGAATGCGAGACTGTTTGCGTAATTTTAATTTCAATATTTTGGCATTTTTTCGTTTGGGAATATTTATTCTTTAAACATGCAGTAAATTTATGCAAAGAATTATTCGTTCAATTTATGTGTGTTTATAAATAGAGTAATGAACTCTTTTCAAGTTTGCAAAGTGTTGACATAGGTCTGCATTAAACTATTTTTTGACAGATCTGTCTAATTGTCTAAAATTTGTTGTCACTATAATTATAATTCATTAATCCAATGATTTTATGGTTATATGATTTTATCACTGATCAGCAAACTCTTCAAAATCTATCTGATATACAGATCATTTTCTCATTGCAATGTTCATGTTAAGAGTCTTTTTAGTTAATTCTCAAGAAATTTCGAGTTGAAATTCAATCCTAGAGTTTGTACGTCAAAGCAATGCATTTGACTTGATATGAGCTGTAGCGAAACTTTTCCCTTTGGTATCACTTTTGGTTCCCTCAAAATTTGTCATAACAAATATTTTACATGGATTCAACTTTTAAAGTTGTCATTTTTTACCCTTTTGTAGCATAACCAGACCTGCCACCGCTTTACATTGTATAATAAACGTATAATCTGCTGAGAAATTTTATATATAGGAAGTTTTAATTAATTAGTTTGATAATTGATGTCATAATTCAAAATATTTCGATTAATCTTAAGTTTATAAAAAAATAAACTTTGATTGCTCTGACTTAAGACAAATTTATTATGAATTTCAAAATACCTCAACACTTATATCAGTGAAACATTTTCCCAAACACTATAAACGCTTATAAAGGAAGTGGAATCTGGAAAGTGAGTGTCAAATCAATCAAATAATGATCATATAGTTGTCAATAAACTATGCGATAAAGATATAGCTTTTCACAGTGTTTTAAGTCATATTTGGGAAATGTATTTCTGCCAACCTTTCAAAAAGATTAATGATCTTATATAACGCTTGACTTCTATAGCTGTCATTCTAGGAGTTTCCCTCTTAAGCTCAGGCGCACACAGAACACAACCACTGAAAAGCGCTGACGTTTAACCTGAAATTACAGCAACTATAAGCAGCAGCTCTAATAGTTTAGCCAACTGTGTTACATACGCATTAATACTGTAGTAGCCGTCATCTCTTTGGCATTAAATCACTTTCAATATACGATATACGGTACACACGCGTATCGATGATATACACTTTCAAAATTTTAATCCTCTTTATGTCAACGCCTCCATAATTATGGACAATCTTTTTCTTAATAAATATGTTTTTTAAGTAATTTTTGTGGGTTTTTCCTCAAAATATTAAAGATAATTAAATTATATTATGATCGGTGTGAATAAAATTTTAATTGCTTTATCTGAAGTGTGATGTAATAATAGCATAAGTTGGACACAAAACTGCCTGATATTATCAGTACTTTGTACGTCCGATAGCATGTTCTCAGTTGGATATATTCTAATCAGAGGCTGCAATCAGTAGTCCTTTCACAGAGAGAATGCAAGTTATGATTGAAAGCTATAATACTTTTTGTCTATCATTTAATCTAAATCTAAATTAAATAAATCTATTGCTATACATAAATATTATGACAGAAGCTTTCGAATTATAAGACTTAACACGAAGACTTGCTGTTAATTGATTTCGCCGTCAATTATACTCATTAACTGATTTTCACATTCATTATATAAACTTTCCCATAAGTTATTAGAGTACTATTCTGTACAGCACTAGTAATAAAGCTTAAGAATCATCATTGAATTCACGAAAGCCTTTCAATTAAGTTTTCTATTACTTTAGACCAGACTTTGTTTTGGTTTAACTCAACAAATAAATAATTATAATTATAGAAATTTAATATTATTTTAAAAACTTTTGTATTTGATTTAAGAGTTGTCTCTTATTGAATCTCAGTTTCAATTACAGCTTTAATGTATGAGATCTTATCTGAAATATCATTTATAAAGTTAATAAATTAGTTTTTATTAAACGAATAAAACATAATCTTTATGTTATTGAAAAACTAGAATTAAATGCTAACAAATGATGAAAATAGTTCAATAAACGAAACCAAATTAACAATTATTTTAAATAAGTTCAACTTCAGTAAATTTTTTATCGTTTGTTCAAAAGGCTTAAATCAGCATCACTTGAGTGGACTTCTCCTATAATAAAAATGCCGAAAAGATTACTAAATGGGGGGCTTTTAGATATATATCACTCAATAATCTTTATGTAAACTTTACTTTGAGCCTAAAAGCTTAAAAATATATCACTATTTAAATCACTATTCATCGATGCATTCAATGCATTCAATTTTATTGCTTTTCTCATTTTCAATGCATTACTGTTTACATTGAGAGTAAGTTATATTAATTATTTGTAAGTATTATCTGTCATATATATCAATGAAAGATCATTATTTTCATTATGATTATAATTGTTTATTACCTCCTTTTATGATTATTTTATGATCACAACAATAAAACAAAAATAAACTAAAATAAGTGAATTAACATTTAATAAACTTCAACTCCAAGTTTAACTGATTTAAAAGATATGTTTAACCTCAACAGATGATAAAAATTTAGCAAAAAATAAGAATAAAATAAACTTATTGTTGTATAAAATCTACTTATGTTATTCATTTATTTTTTGACATTAAATTTCTGTCTATTTCTATATTAAATTATTACTAGTACTCCACAAATAAGTTTAAAAAATACATTTAATACACGATGTTTAATAATGATATATATAATGAACAAAATAAGCTCTAAAACCTCGAGCCTGAGCCTAGGCTCGAAATACTTGGTGCCAGAGCCTGAGCCTATTTATAAAATTGTGAGCCAGAGCCTGAGCCTATTTAGAAAACCATGAGCCTGAGCCTGTAGACTCAAAAAGGCTCTCGAAAAGGCTAGTCTGAGCCTATTTTGTCTAAAATGAAAGTAAAATTTTAAATTACTTGAAATGGAATATAAGAAACGTGTTTTGATAAGTTTTTCTGGCAAATTAATTTTGTATTAATAAACTTTGAAAGTAAGACAACTTCAAGCTCAAGCGTCTATAAAAGCAGTTCAGAATTCTTGGTCTTTGAGCTGCGCTGCTATCTCATAGCTTGAGCTTAAAGCTTGAGCTTCAAGAGGTCAAAGGGCAGTGCGGCTCACAGCTAGCTTCTGTTATTCACTAGTTATATAAATAGTTTCAATGAAATAAACAATCTTTTTATAAGCAGATTCATAATTCATGAATAGATCTCATTATTGAATTTGATAGAAGTTGTAAATCGTTACCTATTTTGCTAACAAATGAGAATCAGTTCGATATTCAATATTATTTTACAGTTAATACAATTGTACAGTGAGCTTGAAATTAGCTGACAAGTGAGCTTCAAGCTCAACAGCTTGAGCTTGAACTGCGCTGCTATCTTATAGTCTGAGGGTGAGCTTGAAGCGGAGCGCAGCTTATAATACAGCAGTTTGTGTTGTAAGTAACAACAAAACATGATATAAACTAAATTCAAATCTATTTTAAAGGAACTGTTGCTTAGGATCTGCTACAAAATGAATGAAAGCGTTTTCAGTCTTTAATATGTAAATTCACATAATATTTGTTTATTCTATCGAAATAATATTTTAATTTTTTTATTCCTAGTGATTGTTCGAATGAGAATAGATTGCGAACAATAGTTTGAACTGTTTTTTGGTTAACAATTAAAAATTATTTAACATAATCTACTTTATTAGAAAAATGAAGTCAGTCAGTCTCTCTCTCTCTCTCTCTCTCTCTCTCTCTCTCTCTCTCTCTCTCTCTCCTCTCTCTCTCTCTCAAATTTTTTGCAATATTAAATTCAGTGTAAAAATTTTCTTAATTGTCAAATGCACTGTAAATGATATAACAATGCTTTTAAGTACTGTTTTTCAAAGTTAAAAAATTTATTGGATTCCACGAATTAATATCAGAGTTATATTCAATTTATATGAGTTTCGAACCAAGGGGAGCATCTAATTCAAATAAAATTAACCTGAATGAAAAAAAGTTATATTAATGAGGCTAACTTTTACTATAAAATTCAAAATACTCTGTAATCATTGAAATTTTTGTCCAATTTCACGGTAGTTTGAATTTATCATAATAATGCATAATTATTGTAAGTGTGAGTTTAGATATAGATATTTCTAATTTATTTTTTCACTTTGCACTTAAAAGTTAAAGTAAATTTCAACACAAGCTATTGATACACTATAAATGATATTTAGTATTTCATTAGAATCTCCAAATGTTTATCTTAATTAATTAAATCTTATTAAATATAGAACGCAAAGTAATGCCTATTTATAAGATTAAGGAATCACGTTTAGATCTATGAACTTGATGTTTCATCTTAAATTAAAAATTTTAATTTTAAATAAACGTTTACTTAAGCAAAAATAAAAATAATTATCAAACTTTTTACTCCATTGCTTAAATTAAGTTTATCTAAAAATATATAAACTTAAAGTCGAAATGTTATTTAAAAATTTAAATTACTATAATTATGTCCAATTAAATTAAAGTTTTATGTCACACAAATAGCTATTAATTATTGGCTCCATTAACGATAAATCAATAAATTAATTACTATCTATCATCACAATTAACCGTTAATCATGCTGAGTGGTCAATAACGGGGGCTTATATGCTTCTGTTTTGAAAAAGTGAACTTTTTGCTCAAATTATAACATTTTTAACCCTGGTCTAACAAAACCAAACTAATCTATTCATCTAACAAAGTATTTATAGATTTATGCACGCGTTTGGTTTAAAAATATTAATAATTGGGTAAAAGTTCAGTTTTCTCAAACCGAAACATAACACTCACCAATACCGAGTGGTCTTATGATATTATATTCGATTATATTCAGGCTCACGGCGATAATAAATGACCTGCAGCCTCACTATGGATTTTTTAAATCATCGAATTTCCTTTTCTTGAAGTTCAATCGCAGACATCAATTCTTTGCTCTGGTATTATTCAGGCTTTAATTGAAACCAATTATAAATTAGATAATAAAAGTCGATAAAAATATTTTATTAATATAAAAAGTTTGTCAATTATTTTATAATCTGTAAATAATGTATTGATGACTAGCATTATTAAAATTTATTAATTTTTCGAAAAACAGTTTTTATATAAATCAAATTTAAATCAAGTCTTAATATAGTTAAGGTTATGGTTCATTAGCTATAACTGTTTGTGAAGCAATAGAACTCATCGATTTACTAAAGCAGTTGACAATCATAATTACGGTACTTTATATTTAATTTATAATAACCGAAGGCAGATAAGTCAATATTATCAGAATTAATTGATAGCAAATCATAACTTGTAAGCTATAAGTATATTCAAATTCTCTGAATCTAATTTATTGAACAAATAGTTCTTTAAAGATAATGTTATTATAAAAACTACTTATCTGACAAATTTTTTATGCACTTATAGATTGCAAGTAAATTAAAAAAAAATTCAAAAAATCTAATAAATTGATATGAAAATAATTGCTTTATGATTAAATGTACAGTAAGTCAATCATAATATTGTGATATTGACGCTGTGCTAATCACTTTTCCCGGGGAAAAACTTTAATTGATTAATACTCGATAAAAATTATCATAAGCTTAAGGCATAAGCAAACCCCTGAAGAATAAATGCTTAAAGTACAGCAAATTATATCTGAATATAAGAATTTTTAAAAATTTGTACCAAAATATTTTTAAAGATAGAGTTATTGAAAAAGTTTATGTTTAGTTAGCAATTATATGAAAATATTTGGAAGATTTGAGCAAATAATTCGTGTTATTAATTGAAAGATCAAAGCAATTAATAGGTATAATCTCATTATTTTATAATTCTCTAAATTAATTTGTGATAAATCTTATGAGAAGTATTTTTGTTTTTTGTGAACTCAGTTTCTTTTTAGTTTTGAGTTCCGTTGCATTCAGTTTGAAAGAAGAAAAATTATTGAACAAAATAAATTCAATATTAAAGTTAGATATTTGAAATGAAAACATAGAAGTTATTAACCTAAATATATGCAATCTATTTGATTAGAGATTTATAGCATTTATTTGTCACTTCGCTACTGAATAAGTGCCGTAAATAACTCTAAAATAATTATTAAAATGCGAGTCACATGCATTTAAAACAGTTAAATTTAATTATCTCAATAAAGTTATTGAGCATTTTATTTTATTTTCAATAAAGTTAAAGAACAAGTTTAAGCATTAAGTATATTTGCAGTTAAATAATAAATAAATTAAGTTTATAAGAATTTTGTTTATAAGTGGTGCCACTTTAACAAGATTTAACTCTATTTAAATCTTTATACTCTTCTACGATTACGAATTCTTTTTGATAAGTTATATCCTAATACCCATTTATTATTATTACCTTTCGATGTTGATTACTAAAGAGGTATCTCGTCTCGTCTCTCTCTGTCTCTGTCTGTCTCTGTCTGTCTGTCTCTGTCTGTCTCTGTCTCTGTCTATGTCTCTGTCTCTCTCTCTCTCTCTCTCTCTCTCTCTCGTGTATGTGTATGTGTATGTGTCTGCCTGTTTTGTCATTCTTTTTTCTTTAATATTTTAATTAATATTTTATTTCAATTTAATGTTTAGAATATGCCTTATATTGCATTTTTTTAATAAGTAAATCCCATTAATAGTCAGCACTTTCGTAATCTTGCATATGATTTATTTATTCTAATTTGCAGGTTTGATACAAGAAAATAAGATCAAATATCTATATATTTAGTTTTTATTAATTTAGTCCATTCTGACGGATCCAAAAGACATAAATATAATCCCACGTCCAAAATACTGGTCCTGAATAGCGAATGACTACTCTAAATGCTTAAACTTTAAGGTTAAATATCCGGTAATATATTAAATGATTATAAATAAGTGTTTTTGACGCAAAAAATTACTGAAAAAGTGGCTTCCAGTGAGTTAATAAAATATATAAAAAAGAGCTAAACTACTGCTCATCTCAATTTAGATGGAGATGGGGTGGATATATGAACCACAAGTTAACGAGTCATGCACTAAATAAAAATATATTTTTTCACAGCAATAAATCAGTGAATTTTTGTGTTCCGGTTTTTGAAACTTTTCTGTTTAGTTTTCTGTATGTGTTTCAAGTATGCATTAATAGGTTTTAGTGCTTTAAATTGAATATTTGGATCTCTTTTAACCAATTAATGAAAACTATTCAATTCTAGTGTCTGTTTATTATTTTATGGTCAGTTTTTTTTATTGGAATTGATTTATTCCTTGTTTAAGACTTCCTTTTCAACATTGGATTTATATTCAAATAATATTTGTTCTTTATATTCAAATTGAAAACTTGTTCGTTAAGCTCACCTTCAAATATGGTAAGAGTTTTATTTTTTCAAAAAATATCTTGATATGAAGTAAATAAGCAAAAATATTGTGTGCAATACTGTTTGAGTTGTTTAATTAAAATGAATTAATAATATAAGCAATTTATTTGAATGGATTCCAAAGAAAATGCATTTTTAAAATATGGGTAACGCTTATTGAGTAATCAAATATTATAATCAATTTAAGGCATTTCAAAATTGTTGAAAACTAAAATGTTGATAAGAATAAAATTAATTCAAGTTAAGTCTAGTTTTCCGCAAAACTCGAGCTGATTCTATCAACCCTTTTACTCAAAACACTTTTTAAAGCATAAACTAAACATTAATTGTGATGATTTATTAGTTGTTTTTTAGTTTAAATTATTAAAAATTAAGTCTTCTAAAGTAAATTGCAATTTTAAATTTTCCCAGAAATAATTCATTTCTAAAATTGTGAAATTTTCTTAACTTATCTTTTGAGAAATGACAAACTCTTTGATATAGCGTTAGATTTTAACAATATTATGCTTCTGTTTAAAGGCTCATAAGTTACTTTTGCACCTGAAGTAATGAATATTAAAAAGTTGCTGCTTTCATATTCTTTAAATTAAGTTTTACCAAATATGGAAAAGAATTATGTGTTTTATTTAAGAGATAACTGGATTATTCTAAAATAGAAGAGAGCATTAATTTATTCTATAATAATATGCATTCAAATATTATATTTAAAGTCTTGGAATACTTTCAATACTTGTAACAGTGTATTAAAAATATCCTAAAAATATCTAAATGTTACTTAGGTTACATTTCGAAAAAAATAGAACTTTTTCTGCAATGCAATTGTTAGACTTATTTGAAATATTTTAAGAATTTTATCCATAGTAGGAAACTCTAAATCATAAAAATTACATTTAAATGCATAGATTTTAAAACTCCCCAAATGGACATATCTATTGAGGTGAGCCTTGACCTCAACTAATGTCAGAATGTCAACCATAAAATGGAACAAAATGACTTGTGCTTTCATCCCTTAAGTGAAGTCTGAGCTCAAAAACATCAGTAAGACTTTTCTCTCAAGTCTCTCCATTTAAGTGGTCATATCTATTGTAATGCATTAGACTCTAATGATTAGGGTAGCGGTCGCCAGACTTTTGTCAACGAGACTAATCTCGATTCTGACTAAGATAAAGACACGTTCTTTGAAAACACAGATTTGAAAAAATTCAGTTGGGCTCATATTAGAAAATATTTTTAAAATTTATAATCAAACAGTTTTGCGATTTTTTTTTGAAAAATATTTATGAATTCTCGACACCGTATAAATTTTGGGTATGATTTGTTACTTTATATTCTTTGAGTTTTGAGAAAAGATTCTGTCATTGGAATGAATAGAAAGACAGAGTTCTCTTTTAGTCTGATATTCATTATATCTTAACTGAAACTATTTTATGACTAGAAAGTCAATGTACACACTTTGATAACTTTAGCTGTCATGATAACCGAAACACACGCTAAAAAATGACGGGTGAGATGTCTCTTCCCATAAAATTTAATATCAAAATACAATTTTGTATACATCTGTATTGATCGCGATTCTTGATTAATATTTTAATTTTTGAATTGATTTTCTTCCTCGCAATGACTTATTAATCGCTTTCTTAAAATTTTGTTTCATTAATTGATTTCTAATATTTTTAAATATTGAATCCATTTTGAGGTTAATAATAATTAATTCTCGAATCTTTATCGGATCCGGTTTTAAGGCCTCAATGTTTTAATTGATATTTATCTCAAAGCGAATATACAGTAACCCTATATTCTATCCAATCATAATAATCAGGAGATAATTTACAAAATTTATTATTTTTGTTTAGATGAATGCTCCAAAGTATTACTATACTAATTGGCACCTTTTATGCTCGTTATGTATTAGTTATGCTCTAACACTATCTAATGAATTATGAATTATGAAAACTTAATTTTGTCTAATTCTCAATCTTTCAAAATCAAGTTTCTTATTAATGATAGGCTGAGAAAGTGGTATTTGTAACAAAATTTAATAAATTTATTGTTTTAATTAAACGCACCTTTAGAGATATTATCATATCTTAATGCTAAGCATTTATTTAAACTGATTGATTGAAAATATTTATTTTCATGAGAAGCTTTCAATCTTCATTAGTTATCTGTATGGCATTGATGGACACGCTTTAAGCTCGCGTTAATGCTCTCAAAACGTTTGTCGCTCGAGTTGACGCTACTGCTCACGCTCGGGTGCCATCCTTATGATCAGCATTTTATATGCAAAAGCTATTTTGATCATAATTATTGATAAAGATATTTAAAGAGTCGAGAATTGAAATTATGTCAAAACTCTCCGACTAAAAATTTATTAATTCTCACGGATTGTGCAGTTTTTAAGAGCACAGAGGTTTTCATGAATTTTTCAATTAATTTAAGCTCCAAATCTGTTACCATGCATCTTATAATTCAGGCTACAAAGTTTTAATTAAATTTTACTACCGATTTCAGTTGAGACTTACAATTAAGTAACAGAATGACCGACTAATTTACACAATAATTATTTTTGTGGTTAAATCAATAAATATATGACAATTTTTGTCAATAAATTAATTGGAAAAATGAGCCAACGTATAATTTTTTTGATAAATAATTTTTAATAAATACTTTAAAGCATACTTTTATTGTGTTTTAACTTTTAAAACAAATAACCTTTAAAAATGAAATGACATTTATGTTAAGCTAAATCTTAATTTTAATATCATTTTTAATAACTTATGGAAATAATGAGAAAAAAGTAAATCAAAATATTAATAAGTACAATAAAAAAAACTCAACTTTTATAGGTTTCTAAAATTTTAAATCCAATAAAACCGAAATTTCCAAAAATATAATCCGAATTCGGTTAAAATAATAAAAGAATTTAACCTCCAATTTGAAAATCGTAGTCTTACATAATATACTATCAGATCTCAGACTACACATCACAGAATCTGAGAGCTAAACGTTTACAATTTATATGTGTATACTTTGATCAACAGTTATAACTTTGAAAAACTGCAAATTTTTGATAATAAAATTGACTTTATTTAGAAACTTTTAACATTCCTATAAATAGTAATTGCAATTAACATAAATCTAAATTAGATATTCATTAAAGTAAATATCTTTATAGCGAACTTATAAGTTAT
>JAUJYT010000288.1:0-22052 GCA_033996565.1 Nanhermannia nana
AGCAGTGCAGTAACAATAAATTTTTTGTTTGGTTGGGTATGACATAAAATTTACAATATTTTATTATTATATTTAGATAATAGTAAACGTTAAAATGTGCTTTAATATATAAATTATTAATAATCTAGATAATATATCTCTTGCAGATGATATAACTATTTTAATATCAGCAAAAACTTATAGTGAATTGCAAGAGAAGATAGACTCAGATCTATTACTATTATTTCAGTGGTTTAAAAAGAATAGATTAGTAGTAAATTATGAAAATTCAATCATTAGTTTTCTTATGTTTATTCTTTATTTAGACCTTATTTTTCATAATATTTTCATTCAATCACTACTACCTATCATTGATTTAATCATTTAATACTCTATTATTTCTTATTAATCAATTTCCTATATCAGTGAAGGCAGCGCTCAGAGTGAAAAAAAGTGAGCGCGCTCGAGGCAAATGAAACGCTCTGCGCTCGCTTTTTCGAGGCGAGCGAGCGCCAAGCGTTTATCGAGCGCCAAATCAGTAAAGTTCATGAATATTTTCCAATTTTTAAAATATTGTCTCTGAAAACCAATGAGTTTTTGACACCTCTAGACTTTTTTTGACATTCACTTCTATGTCTAAGTTCTTTAATTCAGAATAATTATCTTTTTATGTAACAAACTTATGTATCGTATATTAAAATAAAGTATTAAATTTTAATAGCTTATCAAATAACTTTACGCTCGAGCGGAAGGCGCTCGGTGGTGAGCGCGAGCTCCGAGCGCCTTCCGCTCGAGCGTTTGCCATCACTGCCCTATATTGTTAATAATCTCCATATAATTATCTTTTAATGACATTTATTTTGTCATTAAATATTTAGGATATGTTTTGGTATAATTATTAATTAATATTTTAAGCAACAAGTAATATAATTTTTATATTAATTGTTTTATAACAAGAAATGAGATTAATATAAATTGTGATAAATACTGAGTAAATGAAAATTATTGCTCAATTTATTAATTCTGGAAAAGGATTTCAGCCTTTGCTGAGATCATTCGCCTAAATGTCCATTTCTACAAACTATTTTTAAAATAATTATTAAAAAACTCTTGAGTTTCGGTTTCATTAATAAATTAGAGATTTCAAAACATTTGTGACGTAAGTATTCTTGAGTTTGAATATGTTTAGTAAAAAATTTTAAGTCTCAGCTTACAAGTTGATCATTATTCTAAAGATTCTAAAGTGAACTGCTTATTAAATTTAACACATTCAATGGTTTACCAGAGTTTTTGAAATAAATCATTTTCAAAGCTAAACTTAATGAGTTTCTTCAACCGATATCATGAAATTATTGGATCAGATTTTCATTTAATTTCAAATCCTTTTGAAAGTTGAGCCCATTATGCCATTGCGCTGCTTCACAATGGCATACAAGACAACTCATACAAGAAGATGAAATTTCTTATTTTACGCTCTGAAGTGATCAATAAGTAGGATCAGATGTGTGCAACTCAAAGATTATAGTGATTCAGAATATTACTAAATGTATTAAAGGAAATAAAGATACTTTAAAGAGAGAGGTTGGTGTCACAAGTTATCCTTTCAAAGCCAAGTTTAAGTGTTTCGTTTTGCAAATATCTAACGTATAAGTATGAGAGAAGTGTTAGACAAACATAAGAGTACATTCATTATGATACTTAACGTTTGGATAAGTAGTTCTGTATATATCCATGCGATTGAGAATAAATCAAAAAGAGACTAAACCTATTGTATTAGATTTTTAAAAATACTATAACTATTTCTTATTAATTAAAGGTGTATTTGTTTTTGCGGTGATTTATTAATTAATTGTTAAAATATTAAAATTAAATTAAAAAACAACAATTATTTAAATTTTTGACATAACGTGTAAAATAGAAATTTTTATAATAAAATAGTCTGCATAGAAAACTAATTTAATAATTAGTTCAAATTATCCAATAATTCTGTAATTTTTAATATTCTAATTATTTATTAAATGCTACAGAAGAAGTCTTCAATCGCATAGATATATAGCTTCAAACTTAATATTACAGTAAGTTAACTAATTATACAGGATATCTATTCCATCTCAGAGTTTGCCGCGCGGTGGCTGTTCTACTTTTAGAGTAAAATGTGTTCTCTAGCAAAGGATCCAGTGATCGGTGTGATCATGCTCTGCTCTCTACTCGATCAAATATTATAGTCTGATTCATTTCAATTGAAAAGCAAGTAATTCTTATTCTTCAGTCATTGTGTACTCTAAGCTAAGCGTTTCCTAAGCTTTACTAAAGTTCATATACTGTATATGGCAAAAAGTTTTCACCCAATACTATCTCTTTAATGAGTTTGATCTGTTTTATGGAAACTTTTATTAGTGTGTATGGAATTCTTTCAGAAGTAATGTCATCTGAATTAGTGCTTAGAATTTAATTGGTTCTAATGAAAAACATATCCTGAGAATACTATAGACTGAAAATTCAGAGTTCATTGGTATCAATCAGAGAGATGAATGAAAATAACGGCATTCCTACTAATAACGAGTCAGAAAATGGTAGCTTTAGTTGTGATACAAATGGCACAAACTTGGGAGCATCAACTCCTGTGGTAACACCAGAACCAAAGTCAACCAGCATTCCTTCTGGATCTCGTTCAGAAATTCATTATCCAGGAGTACAAAACCCTTCGAGAATATATGATTCAAAGAAGAATAGGAAAATTGTAAGAATAATGACAGTAATGGCTTATATGATTGCAGTCTCTCTCGCAGCTATTGTATTATCTCTTTATTATGTGTTCCTTTGGGACCCTGACATGCAAATAAAGAACTCCACTGACAGCAAAAGCGTGACCGCCAATACAGAAGTGCCATTTTCTGAGGTAACGGATATTAATTCTATTCAAAATCAAGTTCAAAATAACATTCGTACAAACGAACAGCCATTTGTGTCATCCGCTCATCTATTAATGTTGTTAACAAACAGAACAGAGCCCACAATCAATACAATCACATCTTGGAGGCCGACAACTATGACAATAACAAATGTGAAAACTCCTATTTATTCTCCAAATGTTGTTCACTCCAACTTATTATCTGCTGTTAATCAGAAACGTGACGACACCTTCAAATCAGTGCCCAAATCCAATACTAATAGTGCAAATATTTCCCCAACTGTCGCAATGAATACTATCAGAAGTAATAAAAATAAGAAAACACTAACTCTTTCAGGAGAAACAGTGACACCAATAATAAAATTTAACCAAAAAAATGGAACTGATCTGAATGTTGAAAGTTTTATAGAAATGAATGACAACAAAACTATAATTGAAAGCTAACTTTTACAATAGTTATGGTGTTCAATAAATTGACATAACGTTACGGGTGAGTCAATGCTGCCCTCAAAACATATTTAATCGCTTATTAAGGCAAAAGTCTATGAGTTAGATCACGTTAAGGCCTTTTCTTTGAGTATATGCAGTGAAAATGCAGTAAAAATGTAGAAAAAGTTACGATTCAAAGCTTGGAGACAACAAAATTGGTATTCAATTGCTTATCAACTTATCTGTATTAACAGTGAGTCTTCATCTGTAACACTATAAGGTGAATGATTAGAGTTACTTCACTGTAAACAATGAAGAAACGCTGATCACAGTTTGCTTTTGACAGCACTAATAGCTTCGGGCTTAGAGAGAGTTAGTATCAGATGGAGTCGTATTTGATAATATGACTTACTTTATAACATAGAATTAAGTGAAAGCCTAAGCTTTGATTATTCAGTTTAGCGTTAATTACTTTTATTCCCCGTTAGTAAAGTGAAACTAGTATTTAGTGGGAAAATAATGTTAGAAAGAGCAACACTGCGAACATTATGAACATTTGAAGATTGTATACGACGTCTAACTCAACGATTCTCTGTTTCAGACTTGACTTCAAGGCTTATATAAATCGATTCTCTCTATCTTAGCCTCTTTTCAGGTCATGAAATCCTTTTTGAAAAACGAAATTAATTTAACTGAACTTATTATAAAAGTCTTAGAGCTTCACACATCAAATGCTTTTGTCAAATGAATGTGAGCTCTATTACTCTAAATTAACAGTTAACAAGTATAATAAAAGAGTATCACATTTATACTTTAATTTGACTTTTATAAGTTACTATACTATACTGTACTAGTGTTACATTCAATTTTAGAAATATTTCACATAAAAAGCAAATCAAAAAATTTAAACATAGATAACATTTGAACAAGATAACATTTAAACAATGGTATAATTTGCATAATTATATTATGTTTAAGTAATTATAATTATTGTAATTACAGCACATAATTTAATATTCGATGTAAAGGTTAATAGCGTTTACATTTATAGTGAAATAGAATCACATAATCATTAAATATAAGAATGTATTGACTCACTTCACAAAAATTAACATTTGATACAATTGGTATCCATTTTTACTCTATTTGACAGTCATTTAAAGTTTTAGTAATAATACCATAAAAATCTTTCTTCAGTAGTACATAAATAAAGGCTAGTTTTAGGACAAACTCAAAAAGTTGAGCATAAAATCGATGGCTTGAAAGAGTGAAACAGAGTACAGAATTTCAAAGCAATTGTAGACTCGATTGGAACGACGGTAAACATTGTTTCACTTCATATCTAGCATTAGCTATAAGTGAGACAATAGAACAAACAGACAATTTAGTCGCCTCTTTGATGCGGAAACAAAAGAATAAAAGCATTGCATATATTAACACTTGAAAGCTATAGACTCTTATTTGTTCTTTTACTGCATCTTATATTCGTCATAGACTTCCATCAAATTTATAGAAAACTTATAAAATTACACTAAAATTGTATATAATTATAAATAATCACATATTTTTCTTCTTATCTTTAATGCAAAAAATTTGTGCTCTTTGACAAAAAATTTTGTGCTTTTTGACAAAAATATAGATTTATTTTTTAACACATCATAGACTAGTGCTAGTATGCGATCAACACATCAACAGTGGTGTAAATAAGATATAAATCTATTTATTAATTCATAACTTCAGATGCGTCTCTTTATAATGAACGAAACAGTTTCAGTATATGCTTAGTATATGCTTTCAATCAAAATATATGTTTACCATTACTTTGCTTTTCACTTTCCATTCTTTTTGAATCCAAGGACACCATTGCTTAAGAAATACCAAAAAGACATTAAGTTTTGAGCCAATACGTAATATTCAGTTTATTATATAAGTAAACCTTACAGTAGCATAACTACGATGTATAAGATATAGTATAAACTTTAGGGCAACACTATTTATATAAAAGAATGCTATACTGGTATTTATGGGCTATTATCAAGAGTTCTTGAATGTGATAAATTGATTTTTGGTGCTATTTCTTATCCTAAACTTTTATTTTTTGAATAACCAATATCTTGTTCGACACAAATTCACATATTTTGCATTTAAAGAAATTCTGTAACAAAACATTGTGTTTGCCAACTATTCAAAGAAAGTATTAACACATAAGCGATAAGAAATTATTTGATGTCTTTATGCTTTTGTAGATCAAATTTAATTCAAATCAGTTTTTAAATAATTTTTAAATTCGTGATTCACAGTCATTGTACAGTAAACAGTGATAAAAGCTATGTTTTAAAGCAAATAATTTATAAACTTAAATAAAAACTGAAAAAATAATCTGAACATAAATATTATGACAAGAAATGTCTTTTACTAACGAAAATATCTCTGAAATGTAAGTTTTCATGAGTCTGACCTATTTTACGCTCATATCCATTCGGTTAATGTAAAGATGATGTAAATATTTATTTATTGAAATAATGGTTCATAAAATGCATAAAATAATAAAAGAAAATAAATTATCTAATATTCATATTTATAAAATTATTTTTATTCACTTTTCTCATTGAATTACAAACTCTTTTGACAGAGCCATAAAATACTGTTTTGAGCGCTAATTAATATGAATTATTTATATAAACTCGAGTTGAATTTTCTTACTTTTATGTAAATTACATAAAGTTTATATATTTAAGAGAAATTTTTTGAAAAATAGAAATCTGGTTTGAAATACGAGTATTGAACCTGGTATTGAATAATCACATAAATGTATTACTACGAGTATTATTAAAATGAAATTTCAGCTTTAGAGCCAAACATTGCTTGAGTTATCTGTATATAAATCTCTATATGTATAACCATATATCTAAATATTTTCAGCAATCAATTCAGTAAATATCTTAGGAATCTATTCTTCAAAATAAGATCCATTAAGAAATATTAAAAATTCTCTCATTCCTAACATAATAAATATTTCTAATTTCGAAATAGCATTTACTGTCAATCAATCTCATGCTTAAGAGTTGTCCGAAAATTGGTTCATGTCTTATAGACATCTAGAATATTAGATTAAAATAAACATCTGAATGCTCTGAGGCTTTATCTACTGTTAGTCAGAAACAAAAAAGCATTCAATTGAATGACAAATCAAATAATATAGCGTTTCACCAAATATTAGTGTTTTCTTTAATATTTTAGATTTTTTGAACATTTTAGAGATTATTCTTATATTGATTTTTAATTGCTTTATTATTACTTAAAGAAAATAATTAAAGAACAATTATATTTGATTTGAATGACATGTTTTTAAACGATCTATTTTGAGATCTAACCCATTATAAGAAGAGATAACAATTATGGTTTGAATTGAAGCTGAAGTCAATCAATTAAATGATGCGATACTAAGAAGATGTGAAGCATTTTAAGTAATTTTGCAACAATTCTATATATGAAATGATATATAAATATATCGTTAAAACTTACTTTCTTTGCAATAAATTAATTTGTAGTAAAATTCTTATTTAACAAGAATTCTGAATACTTGGACATAACATGTATTTGAATACCAAAGGTCAGAACAATGACCTAACATTTGACGAATACTCTAAACCTAAAAACGGACAGAAATGTAATAATTTTAAACTCAATGTTTTACAAAATGTAATATACATCTGCTTCAAGTTATGCAGTGCTCGCCATTCTCAGTAAGTACTGTAAAGTATTATTTGAGTAATAAATTTTCAAGCGTTTTATAAAAACAAACTTTGCATGAATATGAATATGAAGATAATTGTAAGCCCTTTTGCTTTCAGTGTAAATAAAATTTACTCAAAATAATTAAATTGAATTGAGTTGAGTTGCATTAAAAAACTGATTTGTGCCGTTTCTCTTCAAAGCTAGATTACAGACTAAGTTACTTAATGACACACAAAGGCTCAGAATAGTTTAGGCTCAGTCCTGTGCCTGAGGCTCAGCCTTAAGGCTAAGATTATCTACAAAATTATCATAAAATATTTAAATATGAAAATAATTTTATTTTGACATAACTTCAAAGTCATGATTATGCTCGGACTTTAATGCTCAAGCCTTTTGAGCTCAGACATCGTAGAAATGAGCTTATCTGCACCATTGCTTGTAATGGACTTATTATAGAGTAATCATTGGCAAACAAAAAAGGAAGACTGCAGTGCAACTATCAGTAAATTAACTATAAATATATTCTTTTAGAATGTAATCTCTTTCAATTGAAACTCTCCGAATAGAATCCGTCTGAGCTCCTGTTTAATCGGTTAAAAAACGAAGCCATTCAACTTTTAAGAAAATCTTTACACTGAGTTTAACCTTAAATCTTGGCTTAATATGTAATTTAAAAGTAGGCCTAAAAATTGAGAACAAATGATTCCTAATGAGAAATGTACTGCACTGCACAAAATTCTAAAAATCTTGAAAAATCAAATTTAATGGCGTAACTCATACAGTGAATTAACTCATAAGGTAATCAACTTATTCTGTTATTAAAAGACAGTTTTATTTAAAATTCAAAACATCACAAAAATTTATTTTATAAATTATAAAAATTCATTATTAATAAAACTTAATTGTGATTCAATATCAATAAATTCTATGCGTTCTCAACAATTTCCTTTAGGAAAGTGGTAACAGCATAGCATTGCTTCTCTGGCAGTACACTTCGCCTATACAAGAAAAACATTTCTAATGATTTATTGTTTAGTATAACTCAGATATGTCACTGACACTTGATTTTTAAATTTTTGAGCTATTCTTTCATTTTCAAAACAATAAACACACTTATAATTAATTAATTTGCTAATCGATAATTGTTTGACAGCTTTACTTCCACATCCATTCACTAAAGTAAACTTCTTTCGGAAACGCATAAAATCTTAATCGATTTTTGATATAAAAGACTTAAGATTAATTTGAAGAAATGAAAAATCTTTGCTTTAATGATGATTAGCTTTGGAAAAATACATGAAAAAATTTTCGAATGTATTTTACTGTATTATTATGTAAAATAAATTACATCAAAAATTCAAATTTAAATTAGTTTCTATTTCGTCTAACACTTCGATATAAGGAATAATCTGATTCTTTGATAACTTTCCACTAGTGAAGGAAAGTTGAAACCCAAACCCTAGATTCTTGGGTTTGGATTTGGACGTGGGTTGAGTTTGTGTATAGTTCTTTTTAAAAAATACACAGTTACAAGTAAAAGTACATACACAGTAAAAATACACATCGTTTGAGTGGATATAGGTTTAGAGATTGATGGGTTTAGGTGGGTGTGGATTTGAAGTTTCCTAACTTTCCTTCACTACTTTCCACTCATTTTAAGACTTTTAAACCTATTGTTTATGAAAAACTTGAGGTGGAACTAAAAATAAATAAAAGTAATAGAATAAAACACTGACTCATGCATGAGCTCATGTATTATACAGTACAGTTATTATTAAAAGTCTCGTATAAGCTATACTTAACTGTAATGCTTATAGCTTTAACTGAGTGTACAAAAAAAAGCATTTTCTCTGTATTAAAGTGAATTTGAAAAGAACTTAACTATTGATAAGTTCAATTACAAATTTGAAAAATCTTATTTTTACGTAATATTAAGCAGATTTTTGCCAAAATAAAGATAAATTGCTTAATCGAAACTTAGGCAATGAACTAAATATTAATTTTGTTAATAATAATAAAATTTTCTAACTATCATAAAATCAAAATTAATAAAATATTTCCGAAAATTCCTAACTTTAATTCATATTTACAGATAAACTCTGATTATTACTATTTGATTGACTGATTGCAGTGAAAAAAACAGTCACTATTACACATATGAGTCAAATATTGAAAGTTAATTAAAATAAAAACTTTTTATGTGCTATACATGAAAGTATATATTTTATATTATACGAGATTTTTAATAATAACTGTACATGTGTTGCTGTTAAGCTGTAGGCCAGTGGCCTCCTTGAAGGCCATAGAATTAAAAAATAAAAAATTTACTGTACTTATTATCTGATTTTTTTCTTGTTTTCTCGATATTTAATTGTATGACTGAATCCTTACAGTAATTATAATGAGAACAATACGAGCTATCAGTACAACAATGATAGCCATAAATACTATCGAAACTATGATCGGAATAATAATCAAAACAGTCGTAAATATGAGTCAAACGACCGGAACAGAGGCTTCAGACCCAAGCCTTTCACGACTGCACCCAAACCACTTCCCTCTTCAGTGACCACCACTTCTGGTGGAGATTATGGACTCAATGTCTGCTCATTCACAGCTCCGATGTTTATTATTACAATCGATACGACCCTTACCTGCAATCGATATCTTATGTGATGCCAAACCAGTATCCCATCTATTCGTTGACCAATCAATCGATTGGTTATCCAATACAGCAAACTATGGTTTCGAATAGCAATGAATCCAATACTCAAATGGCTATTAATGGTAATTAAACTGATAAACAGAGCGCTCAAGAATCAGGTTGCAAACGGAATGATCGGCACTTATAATACAGCCGAACAGTTCATACCATTTCAGCCCACAGTCTATATGCCTTATCCTCCACTTTATATCGGATTTATTAAATCGAATCTCAATGAAAATAGTTTGTATTCTCATTACTTCAATTCCCACCCAATATGAATCCGCTTCCATTAGATGTTGATGTGAACGGTGCACCTTTTCTTCCGCCTAATTGTAAGGTCAATACCTTAAATATTCACCAATGAATATGTTATAAGACTATTGTTCGGTTAAATTTGATAAATAATTATTTTTCTATACATTCGTGCCACCGATTATTTAGAATTAAACTAGAGCCGTTACTTTTCGGGTTTAACCCGATTGAGCCCGATTAAACCCGAATTGAACATGCGCAATGCAAGGGTTTAATCACCTCAAATACATTGCCGCTCATCATTAACTGATAAACATCTAAATATGTAATCGATTTTTTATTTCAATGAGGATATAGAGGCATTTTCACTAAAATTGTCAATTTTTTGAATTTATGTGCCAGAAATTGAAAATTAATTTTCGGTTTAAACCCGATATAACCCGAATTAACTCCAATTTTTTTAACCCGATTAAACCGCCCCGAATAGGCGTGAAAATTAAACCCGAAAAGTAAGCACTGAAGCTCTTGTTAAAATTTAGATATATTAAAGTTTAAACCAATGGTTATTTTATGCATTCAGTTCAATATATCAGACCAAAAGATTTACATATAATATATTTATTTCGTAAAATATAACATTTTCTCGCTGTTTCAGATTTCGGCATTGCTTCAAATATTATATCTGATGTCAATGTTTCACTGGAAAAAAAATTCACTTGGAAACTGTTTTGTCATTTCGTTTAAATAATCAAACAGTAGTGAAGACCTTAAGTCACCAAAAATGAATATAATAATTACTAGTCGTATATTTGGGTAAATTTATTTTTTAAAGGTCTTATTTTTTTGTTAAAACAAATTAATCCAATGTCATGGACTACACTCATATCAAGTGTTGAGACTATGCTATAAGACTATTAATATGTTATTATAAATACTAATCTCAGGTTCAATAGTAACTACAGTACACATATCCTCTAACCCTATCCCTAACTCCTATATAAACCCATGTATTCCTATACTAAACAATGGGGTCCCGTTCACTACACCGACAAGTGAAACAATATTACACAAACTTTTTTATTTTTCTCGTTTCTTAAGTCGGATTTAAGTGAAATTAGACTCAATTTATATGTAAATTAGACCAAGAATTCTGAATATGAAAGAGATTTTTAGTTTAAAACAAGTAGTTTTGAGTTTTTGTAAAATTTAAAAAAATTTAATTTTTGAAAAATTAAAAATCTCAAAAACTATCCATTTTTGACAAAATACAATGTTATTTCAATTGTCGGTCTAATGAATGCGACCTAATTAGCAAACTTAAGATTAATATTTAATAATCTATTGTATCTTAATATAATACTATCCTTTACAACAAGAGAATTCATTTCTAAACAATATTAATGTTTATTCAGTAAATTCTATTTTATTAAAATAATGCTAATTATAATTTAGAATAAACTTAATTTTAATGAATAATTATCAAGTTTTTATATTTGATGATCGCCTCATATTTAGATTGAAGTTCAATGTGTGGCAAATGAGGTTAAAATATCTTTCAATAAAGTTCATAATATGCTTTGTAATAGAGCCCAATGGCTTTATATTTAATTTAAATTATGATTCATTTTTTTGAGGGGCACTGAAATAGGAAGTACTGCAGACTCGAATTAAATGAAATCCTCAAAAATCGACATTTCAGACGTTTTTTCCTAAATCAATGAGAAATCCCCTCTTTTTTAACTGTGATCACTAACTCAGACTCTGGTGCTTCAAATCTGTTTTAATTCCTTGTTAGTGATACAACCAACTGATTCTGCATGCTATACATGGATACTTCATTCTAGTGAGGGAGAGATTGGAGAGAATGGTATTATGGTGAATATAACTAACTATTATACTTTTTTGTGTTGTGTCCGTTCAAACACATTTTCAGAGAGAGAGAGAGAGTCGCGTCTCTTTGATCTCAGGGGATCCCAATGTATGTGAGGGAGGAATACTATGAATGCCGTTACTTTGCTATTTTTTATGCTATTTTCTGCCTCTTATATGTGGAAGTCTGAACCCGTCACCCCAAAAGCTGGTCTTTCCCCACGTGGTGAGTCTCCCCACATAAGCGGCTCTTTTGCATCATTGAGATTCAGCTCTTTTTTTTAATGAAAATCAGTAGAAACAAGATTGAGCTTTGCTTATGTTATTCAATATTAGCCATAGAGATGAGATGGAGATGAGAAATAGGGAAACACAAACTTTATCAGTTTTCTTACAATGTTTCTCTTACATCATCATCATCACAGTCTTCATGATGATGATCATCATCAATGGCAACATATATGAAGTAATTTTGGATTTGAAAACAGCATCGCTTTCAAAAGATAGAGTTTGCTTTAGTATGCAAATCAGTTTTACCAATTTTGAACTGAAACCTTCATCTTTAGCTCTAATAGAAAAAGATGTATAGAAGTAGGTGTGCATTGGCTCCCTTTCATGCAAAAATATTTAGTTCTTCTTTTACAGAAACAGCACAGGGAGAACATGGGAAGCATTTCTAAATTCCCATATAATAAGAATTGGGAATAAGAGGATACAAATATAGTCGCTGTATCAGTACATATATAAGTAGGACTTGTTTTAACCAAACAGACAAATTTTGTTGAATGCGCAAAAAAATAAAATCTTCAAAATTACGTTTTATGCTCTTTGTGTTTTGGATGGGAATCAGTTATATGTTATACTGAAGGATAAATAAGCTCCGAATAAAAGAGGGAAAACGTGGGGATTCTTTGCTTAATTTTTACAGTTAAGTACAGTTACATTTTTACAGTTATGAAGTTTAAACTTAGCCGAAACACTCTGAATATTGTTGAGTAAAAGAAATAAGATTTGCTGTTCTCTTCTAAAAGTGAAGAGTAGTACAAACATCAATAAAGAATTATCAGTATTTTTTCAGTGGCAACTAAAGTAACTATAAATGAAAACTTTAAAGTTATATAAGCGATATGTTGTGCTCATACATTGAAACGAAAATTTTCATCATAAAATTGAAAAATGTAGGCATCAAATTGAATTGAGTTTTAGTATTATCCCATTTTTATAAAAGCTCTCTAACATACAAAATAACTTACAAGTTAGTATAGCTCATAGTGTTCACTATCTCATCATATACTCGTTAAACTTAAATTTTGGCCATTGATGATCCCGTGAGAGGTAGAGAGAGAGAGAGAGAGAGAGAGAGAGAGAGAGAGAGAGAGAGAGAGAGAGAGGTCTGCTTTAGAGAATCCATTACTGGTGTCCATCACTGAATAAATGAAAAGAGGGGGAAATTCTCTGCAAATGGGGAAAACTAACTCTGAGAAGAAAAGATCAATCTTTACTGGAGTTAAACCCCCTTTGAATAGCACCCCTGCAATACTTGTGAAGGCTTGTGTGATGTAGTGATCGATTAGATAGTGAGGGCATGTGAGATGTGAGATCAGATAAAAAACGCTTGGACTCAAACAAAACTTGTTAAAACTGTCGCATTGATGTGCGATCTCTTTAATTGGTTTGTGCAAAATTAAAGAGCAAAAGTCTATACATCAGAAAGAGCAATAAGCTAGAGCTTGCATCACATGATCGCATCACTTTTGTACTTTTGTTTGTTAGCAAGAAGTGTGTGCATAGCTTTTCCCTCTTCGCTTGTTTTATTTCACTAAAGGCACTCTCTATACTCTTTTCACATTTATATAACTGTATATATGTGTATATGTATATAGTTTTTTGCGTTTTTTCCATTACTAAGTAGATTAATGCATTTCCAATTTATTGCATTACTTCACTTAAGCCAGAGGTGGGATATTTTATATGCAATCTTACTTTATGAACATTTGGGTTTACTCCCAAGAGAATAAATAAGCTGCAATGTTAAGAATTCTGCAGCACTCGTTCACTCTAACTATAATGAAGAGAGGAATAGGCCAGGAATGGGAGAAATGGTAACCATAAAAATACAAAAATTACTACTATATAATTAGGTAATATGATATGCAGATTTCGAGCACAAATTTAGTCTCAATTGTGAAATATTTGTGATTGTGGTTTATGGGGCTATAATATGGTAAAACTCAACAGACAAAATGGAAACATTAATAATAGAACTTAATAATAAAGCCGCTAATAACAGGTCTTCCGATAAATTAATGCAAAAAATACCAGTTCAGTGCAGTGCAGCTGACGATAGATAAGTTAGTGCTATTGGTTAGTGCTATTAATTTGCATATGCAAATGCATATTAATTGGTTTAGTATCAGGAACATTAAAGTATCATTTCTTGATAGAAAATAATAGCAGCACTGCCAGCAGGTAAGTAATTAAGACGGTTTATAATACGACAATATCTGGAAAAACAATTTTTAATATCGCATTCTTACTAATGAATGCATAAAACTTAATGATAGGCATAGAGCTGAATATTCGCAAATGTAAAACACACCAATGAGAAGGCACAGTAATAGGAGAGTTCTTATCATGAGTAATATAAGTTTTGCTTCATTGACGATTGTGTATTGGATCACATTCGCATCTGCAATATTGATTTTTTTGCTGCATGTGTCGAATTTCATTTCTTTAAAAAAAGAAAGAAAAAGAGGAGATTCAATGCATTTCTATAGTAGTATATAACGTAGCTTTCGATGTTGTCCAGAGAAGCGAGTGAAGGAGATATATGGCATATATGGCCAATTATTGATCGCAGTGCACATGTCCAAACATAACAACCCACCGAACTAATGCTCTCTTGTCTCTCTCTCCCTCTCTCAGTATTCTCTCAGTATTTCTCTCATCTTTTTCCTCATCTCTCTCATGGCTCTCTTTGTATGTGTTTGTGATGGTGTGATGGAAGCCAAGTTTTTTAGCAAGTTTTGCATCCCTAAATTGGCTGCTGCACTGCACTACACCACAAGCTATATACGCAAAGCTCATCTCAAAGGCTCCGAGAATACACTTAGCACTGAACTCATAAAAACAGACTCATCTCAATATTATATTTTGAATCAATAATTTAGGGCTAATTTACATAAATTTAATCGCTTCTCATTAGTCAAGAATGATAGTACTGTATCATAATAATAATCTAAATAATAATCTGGATTCTGCTCTTAGTTCACTGTTAGTTCATATGTCCGTTTGTCTATAAATTATGCTCTGGGGTATCATTTGAAAAAATGAACGCAAGCAGTCATTTGCTTCAACCAATTTTTATACATGGATTATAAAACAAGAAATGCTTTCTCTCATTCTCTTCATTTCGCTCTGATATGAAGCTCTGGTCCAACAATAACACTATTCTTTTTCTGCTTCTCTCCTCTCATCCCTCACTACTTTGCCTCATGAGATCCCATGAGGTCTGCAAAAACTAAAGCTTAAAACCAGTGGGCCATTAATTTAAAGTTTCCAAAGAATATTTTTTTAAAGAGGAATTTAGTGAAGCAGGAGATGAATCGAATACTATACTGGTGCTGGTATTCAATGCTAAAATTTTCATAATAGACAAAGCAGTACTTTGCTCTGTTGTGAGGAAAGATTTTTAGAATAAAAACTTGTCATTTACACTGAATTTGGGAACAAAATATTATATTATTCTTTATACGGTATATTACTAGTGCTGTATATCTGTATATATAGATATCCTTTAGATATACTTTTGTTGTATTGATTTTATTCAACTATTTTTTAAAATTGAATGAATTATTTCGAAACTTGATATTCAATCATCGTTTTTCAATGCTGAGTGAGTGTCACTAAATTAAATTAGTTAGTGATGCTCTGCTTTATTATGACAAAAAAGTTTTAGAAATAAAATCAGTTTTAGTTTGAGATACCATTCGGTGAATATTCTATTGCAGAATCACTAATATAAAAAACTCATGAAACTTCACTCTATCCTCTCAAATAACAATTTATTAATTTTTAAAAGCTTTATACCCTCTAAGAGTAGTTTATAGAAAATGGTTTTATTTTCATAAGTTAACAAAAGCAAAAAGAAATCATTAATCATTATAAATGCAAAACTGCACATAAATACGTTTATCTAAACTTCAAAGATTAAGTTATTTAGGCAATTGATAAATTTTCTACTAAGGGAGGGTTTATTAATACTTTTACATATAATGCGGGTCTCGTCAACATTTTTCAAAACGACAGCAAATTATGCTAATGACTATGTCGAAGGGCGAAGTAGTTATGTTTAACTCTTCTCGCTTTACATAACAACAAGTCTATTCAATATTACAGTACAACTAACTTTCATGCTCGACCTTTTTTGCATACAAACCTCATCGTCTCCCCTTTCTCCCCAACATATTACTAACACACATACAACACACACACACTTTGAGACACATACTGTATGGTATATTCATACACAACTACACACATGACACACACAGCTTTGAAAGTCTCACTTTCTCCTTCTCCCCTTTGCCTCTTTTATATATTTGATAGAGAGTTAAACAACCGTTTAAAATGCTTCTTTTTATCGCGGTTTGTTATACCAGAATGACTTTCAACCCCTTTCATCACATCAAATGCGGGGATGTAAGTATTATCCGCTGCGGAGGAAGTAGTAAAAGGATTGAGGCATAACAGTCAAGCTTATAAAGAGCTTGAGGAAAATTGAATACATAAAAGTCTGCAAAAGGGTTTACGCGATGACAAATTGAATTTATTTATTATTTGCTGATATAATACTTATATATGTATTATGTAAAAAGATCAATATATTCATGCATTTTAGCAGTTGAACAAACATAATGATCATATAAAAGGCTTTTAATGACTATTTTCCCCTTCAGTTCATACACCCTTTATATAAGTGTAAAAAGTTAACCCAAAACCCTTCTATTATCTTAACTGGTATTGTCTTGTGTTAATGAACGCACATTTAATATCAGATACAATACCACTGCATATTGGAGTTTCTTTTTTGTAAAGTTAAATATGGCTCAGTTAGCATTATATTCTAATAGATAATGTATTGTACTCAGCGAATGATATGAGCTTTGTTTTTACTTAATATTGCATTATCGCATACTGAACAGCACTCACATTTACAGTCAGTTTTTTAGCTGACCAGCACACGAATGTTTTTTCCCGTGAGACAAAGAACATGAACAGGGGTGACACGAAATAGTTTCATTATGTCTAGTGAGTTAAGCTAAGCTCAATTGCAATTAAATGATATTAATGTTGTGAGGCATGTGTGGTGTGGACTCCATTCTACTTCTCTGCTCTACTGCTGACCTAAACCAATATATATTGTATTTATTCGTTAGTTCTTTCCCATTCTCTCTCTCTCTCTCTCTCTCTCTCTCTCTCTCTCGGTTTTTGTCTCTGTCTTTCTCTCTCAATTGTCTCTCTCTCTCTGTCTCTGTCTGCTTTTGAGTAATCAGTTGTCTCTCCTATTCGTAGCACAACATGAAATAAAACAAAATATGTCCAAATTACACAACACGCACATTACTTTTTTCATTCATATATCCAAACGGCTAATAAATGCATTTTATTTGCAAATGAATGTTGTGCTCAAATAATTTGTATATATGATTCATATACAGAACCAGTACTGCTGTTCTGCTATTTCTAATTGTTATGGGATCGCAATGTAAGTAATGTTCAGATAAATTGAATGCATTTAATTAATTGACATTCAACTAATAGTCTGTTTTCCGTGTTGTCAATTAATTAACAACATGTGCTTTTTATAGAAAATGCTTATAATTTAATTATTCTATGGAATGCACAACAGTTAGAGAATTAAACTTTTATTTTAGTTATGATAAGTTTTATTTTCTTTTTTCAATGTTTATACGAAAGAAAATAAAGAATATCATAAGTTTAGTATAAAAAAATCAAAACATTTACAACATTCACAATAATAGCTTGACTGAGAGAGATTAGAAGAAACTGATATTTTAGTTGAACCGATTGATGTCGTGCGTACATCATTTTCATCATTTTTACATTTTTAGGAGGAAAGAAAAAAGTAGTAAAAAGTTTGGCGCGTAATAGAAGGAATAGGAGGAATATAAGGAATACAAGGAATATAAGGAATGAGCCAAATAGTGAAATAGTTAACGAGCTTTAACATGAAAGACACATTTTTCGCGATATTTTAAACGGATCATTGCTTTCTCTGTGCTTATGATGCAAAAAGCTATATATCCATTCAATCTATGTCTTGGAAAAGAGCATGCATTGCACCCTCCATTTGGGGAACACTTTGCCAAAAAAACTCAAAAAACTCATTTTCAGTCTCTATATAATGTTGAAACAAATTTACATGTAGTGTATGTATGTATGCCATCAGTGCTGGCAAAGTGTGCTCGCAAAGAGGGGTAGTAATGGGGATCTTAATTATTGAGATATTAAAAAATTGATTTTAGAATCAGAAATAAACACGCAATTGGGCGTCACATAAATGCGCGCATCACTAAATTAAACCCCTTCTATTACAAAAACCGAATAGAAAGGGTATTTGGGAGGAGACGTATTTTCATTAACATAATGTATGATCAAAGAAATGCACTTTCATTAGTATTGCACCCTATCTATCCATACTGTAGTAGAAGTTAGTTGAGTATAATATGCCTTTACTATGATGGGTTGCCTTACACTTCTATTCTGCAGTAGTCTAGTATAGCATTAGAGTATAGTGGAGTATAGCTGAGCATAAAGCGCATGCTGATTAGTCAACAACAATTTTACATTCATTCTTTAAACTTTATTCGCATCAAAACACAGCCTCTTCCAGAAACGAGTACGTGTTTTTACTTAAAGAATTTCAAAAGAGATGTAGGGGTACAAAAATAATGGGGAAAAGCAATAAAGAAAATCGAAAAAAGAAATTGAACACAAACACAACACTAAAATACAAAATACAACTGCTTTACAGCAGTACCAGTTTTTATTTCACAATTCTTTTTCTTCAGATAAATTAATGTTAAAAAAAGATAAAGAAAATAAAAAGACGACAATTTTTATATTACTGTACCTGAAAATGGCGGCTCTTCTTGTGTCAATTGATAGTGTGATAAAACTGATAATTTTTCATTTAAAACGGTCAGTAAATTGTCTTACAATACTAAATACTCATAGCTGTACATTTTGGAAGTTGTCTTCTGGTGAAGAAACGTACAGTGGATGGGAGAATGCATGCTATACTCTAGTTTTGCTTTAGTTTCTCTCTTCAATTCTGTCTCTCTTTTCTGTAACTCTCAATCTCTCTCTGACTTCTCTTTTGCTGAGCCGCACACTCACTCTCTCGTCGAACTCTCGCTTTTTTGGTCTGACATAAACAACATGGTGAGTATGAGAGGACCCGCACTCATAGTGGCACTAAAATTTAGATCGCACTGAACTAAGTCTCAAACAAAATCAATAAATATCAGCTTTACTTTGATCGAAAGTGCATATATGTGCTCAAATGTGATAGTGAGTACGTCCAACCGTATACATTCCTAACTTACAGACCATTTCTATAGATTTTATTTCTCTATTTGCCGATTCTCTACATTCTTATATACATTATGCATATTACACAACGGCTTAGATTTTATATATGTATATAGCTTTTGGTTTCTATTTTTCAATACCTGAGGCACATAAGAAATAAGAAAATCTCTTATTAGCTCTCATGTATTGCAACAACAATCAGCTTAAAGATTTGACTTTTGTCTTCTCTTTTGACTTCTAATAACTTTTCAACTTCTCTCTCTATATATATTAATGATAAAAACAATTAATTATAGATTTTTAAAAATTTAATTAAGAAAAGTATTAAAGATAAATATTCTCTTATTTTTTACACGATTTTATTATGAAATAGCGATTTAAAATCAAATTTTCCAAACATTTAAATTTTAATTAATCTATTATAACAGATTATAATAAGTTAGTGGGCGGTCCCGTTGCTTCCAATCTTACATAACTTTTGATCTTTAATACATTTTATTACTCTTTTTAAATATAAGAAACAGTACCTGTACTTCAAAAGAATTTGAATATATATTTTTAAATTAAAGTCTGAAATTTTGTTACATTAATATGTTGATATGGTGAACCCAAAGGTACCGGACACATGTGTTTACCTGGTAACCATTATATTAAGGTTTTACTATAAGGAGATTCATTATATCGATGTATACACAGTATTGTAAAAATTTTCATTACATTATTGAGGAATTGCAGACACACTGACACAAGTATTAATAAACTCTATTTGATTTTGATTTTGGTCATTTTCTTTATTATTAATAATATATCATAACCACTGGCGTAACCAGCTATAGAGCTAAAGGTGCTATAGCCCCCCCCCCCCCAGAGATTTTCCTGAACTCCTTTTCACTTTGATTAACATTATTCAGACTCTTCTAAGTTATTGTAGTTCTTAAAGACAGAAAATATTTTTTAAAAATTACAATCAATTCAATTCGTAAAGTTTGAATCAACAAAAATATTCTAAGAAATTAAATGAATACTTTATGAAACATTGTTAACTTATGAAAATAATATTTTTGATTTGAAGGTGAGGTCAATTTAATTAAATAGAAAGCAATTAAAACAAATTATAATTAAACTAATTATAAATTTATGAAATTCATTCAATTTAATTAAAATAAAGAAATGAATTTGATTTGTTTGCATCAATGCTATTGTTTTGATTTGTCTTTCTTCCAAACTATCTATCTTTCAGTTATTTGATTGAGTTTGCTTTGGTCCTCACTTTGGTTATCATTCCAAATGCTTTAATTTATTTATGATTTTGAGTTTGTTTTTGTTATCAAAACTTATTACTAATTCAATATACAATCTCTCACATCATTTTACAAGTGAATCAGCTCTGTTCCAAAATTTAACGCATTGAAAAAAACAAAGAATGATTTCAAATCTATAAAACCTGAATCTGGTCATAGAAGAGCTAGCATTTGAATTATACAAATGTTAATCAGATATTTCAAAAATTGAGATTTTTTTAATTTTTGAGATTTTTAAAAACGTTCAAATGAAGTGATAAAAATTTTTAATTATATATATATTATGAATATCTTAATAAAAATGCAAATGAATCAAACGAACCAGAATCAGACTAATACAGTATTCTGTTTGTTACTAAACATTTCCAGCCATCTATGGAAGGTTTTATGACCTCTAACATTAAAATTGATTCCTCTCTTCCTTAAAAAGAATCATAATTTTATTTTTATTGAAATAAAGTTTAAAATTATCAAATAATAGTGAATAAGTATGAAAGGTACTTTCATAGCAAATCCAAAACTAAAGGTTAACATAAGTACTTACTTAAAAATTTGGTTTGTTTCACAATTAATTGACAGCAAGTATTTAAGTCAAGTATGTTTAGGCACTGAATCTTAAAAATAATTCTTTCATAAAATATCATTTTAGGTTAAATACTGTTTCATGAATATTATTTGAAAAAAGTAATAATGAATTAATAATAATCTATCATTACTTGTTACTAATGAATCTTTCTGTCTATAATAATTATATTAAAATTACATGATTTAAAGCTATAATAAATTAATTAACAATTATTGCTTCTGTAAAACATATAATATTCTATATTCTTAATAGCTTTAGAATATTTATTTAATGAGTGAATCCTTAAAAATTCTCATTTTTTATAGTGTGTCAAAAACTGATCTGTTTTAAGGGACTTTTTCTCAAAGAAAGTTTTTCTTTTAACATTATTAAGGAAACATTAAATTTAACAATTTTAATGCTATTGTTTGATATATTAAGCATAAATATATCATTTGAGTTTGTTATCTAATGATAAGTTTTTTGAAAAATTTAAATTTAAATCAAACTCAAGTGTGTGTGTGTGTGTAATAATGTAACAAAAAAATTGTAACAACAATACTATTTATAGCTTACTTTAGAAAAATTTTCAAAAATGGTCAAATGTACTGTAAAGGCTATAACAATGCATTTATTACTACGGGCTATATGTATACCTGCTTAAAATATAAAATTTAAAACTCG
>JAUJYT010000289.1:0-22050 GCA_033996565.1 Nanhermannia nana
TTATTTGACTATTCTGTAAAACAATTTTCAATTTATTATTTTTATCAACGGTAGCATTTTTGAGTTTTTCCCATTTTTCATTGATCTCATGGAATTTTGAAGCATTTTTATAATTAAATTTTTTAGTGATCTCTAAAGCATTTTTGTTCATATCATCAACAGTTGATTGAAGCGTAAGTTTAATATCCCGCTGAAGTTTATTGCACTGCTCTAACTGTTCTTCCAATGCTTCTAAATCTCCAATAGCTATGTCTTCATCTAAAAAGACATTCACCTCATCGATCCATTTGTCAAGACTTTCGATTTCTTCTTCCAATAAATTGATAGTTAGTATAGATTTGCTGATAAGTTCTACTCTATCCTTGATTTTCATATTAACAGAAATCCATTTGGAATTAAGGTCTTCAACACTTGAGGCAAACGAGTCCAACCAAATCGACTCATTCTGTGATTCGAGAATTTCTTTGACACTATTATTAACAAATTTAATATTTGTTTCTTCGCTTTTAATTGTTTTCTCTAATTCTTGGAATTTTTTCAATTCTAGTTCTAATGAATGGCTATCAATAATCAAATCACTAAATTCAGAATCAATAGTAGTGTTCGCTCTGACCAACCAATTGGATAGTGTCTCGATTGCTTTCGAGAGCTTAACTGGTGGTCCAATAGGATCATCACTTATGGCACTTCGTGTAACTAAATTAGGACTTTTAGTATTATCTGAAGTTATTTTTCTGATATGATTATGAAAATAATTCATCTTCTTATTGGTGTCTTCCCAGTAAGAAATAAAACTTTTAATTTCATTAACATTGGAATCACTTGCAAAAGAAGGCACTTCATTACACAGTTTAAGTATTTCTTCTGTAATTTTCTGTACCCTATCTTTTTGCAATTGCATAGACTTTAGTCGTAACTAAAACATAAGGTTTAACTTTAATGAAATACAGTATTTTAAAACAAATTTAATTACATTGCACTGATCCACAAGTTTTGGCACTTCTTCAGCATTATTTATAGAGCTTTCGGCCGTCTGTAGCCACTTATGATGTGATTCGAGAACTCTTGAGATAGCATCTGATTCATCGTGAATTCTGTTGATTTCTACCAAAGCGCTGACTTTATTCTGTCGCTCTTCCATTGTTTGAATCACTTCAAGCCATCGCTCCTGAATGTTTTGAAGAACTTCTTCTATTTTTTGCGGATCTTCACCGACTAAACAACAAATACAATTAATAATCTACTAAAAGTTTAAAAAAAATCATTTTAACAATAAAATAGTAACACAGCTAATATTTATAGAACTTTTCTGTCAAAACAATAACTATCACTGCACAGAGTAATGGTATAATGACGTGTAATTCCTACTCATAAGTATTATTTATGTTTTTCATAATTAGCTTAAGTTATTGTTAAGTGCATGCAATGTCTGTGACTTACTAGAGTTCAAATCTTCAACAATTTGTTTTCCCTGACGAATGAGTTGTTCAAATTCATTTTTACGCAGTTCTACATCTGCTTCAGTGTCTTCTAATAAAACCTGTTGCTCTTCAATGGCCAAAGAATCCCAAAGAAGCGATCCTTCATCTTCATCAGTGTCAATACCAAGACCTTCTTCAACCCTTTCTAACCAAGAAGAAAGTGTATCCAAAGCCCTCTGCCATTCCTGTACTCTCCATGTGTCGAGTCTTCGTTTCTTAGCACTTGAGCCGGTGGTTGGGGTCAGAGAAGTGGTTACGGCTTCTGGAGTCGAATCTTTCTTCTCGGGCGTAGATGTAAGTGAAGCACTTGAAGAATGAATAGGACTATCAGTAAAAGTGTTTTGACTTAATGTATTCAGGTTTTCGCCCAATGATTCCATGCGTTGCAACATAGCGTCCCAGTGTTGGGTCAACTTCTCTAAGTTTCGGGTCACTTCAATGGCCGCATGACTTCCTCTGTTAAGTTTACCTAATAAGAGCTGCGCCTGTTCTGCGAGATTTGATGAATTTGTTTGTTGTAATTCCATTTCATTTTCCATCTTTTGCAACCTTTTGACCAAATCCAGGACAAACTTTGAACCGGGCTTTGTATCAGTTGCCGCGTCTTCCATCTCAGACAGTCTCTTATCAAGCTTTGAGAGCCAATGACTGAACTTTCTCTCCTCATCGTTCAACTTCTGCCACGAAGAAGCGATTGTCTGCAGTTCAAGAGCTCTCTCCTCAACGAATCGACAGACATGAGCCCATCTCTCTGCTAAAGCCATCAGTTGGTCTTCTAATGCAGTGAATGCGTTCTCATTATCACAATTTTTATCGTCAACGATAACAACCATATTTGATAGCGAATTGACGATATCCTGTTGCTCAGCGACCTGTCTTTGTAAGTGTTTATGGTCTCTGAGTTGCTCTTTAACAGCTGTCAAATCAGGGCCAATGTCTCCAAAATTGCTAATTTTGTCTTCAGCTGAAGTCAACCACTCTCTCAAGTTATCCAATTGTTTTTGCTGCAAATTCATAAGCGCTTCGTGCAGTTGTTGTTGTCTATCCATAGCTTTGAGCCTCAACTGTTCCCAACGTCTATTAAGTAATTCCATCTGAAGTGAAATCTCGTCTTTTTCATCTGAATCACATATATCGGAAGTTATAAGTTCTTGCCCTTCAATAAACATATCACCAATTTTTTCCTGATATTGTGCCAGTTCTGTCATAAACTCTTCGTGAACGTGAAAATATTCTTTAACTATTTCCACATTTTTATTGATAAGTGATTCACAGTTATTGAGCTGTTCCTCAGCGCCTAACATCCACGTAAGGATGTCTTCTAAGTTTAACTGATAATCAGCAATCTTTGACTGACCCGTATCTAAACTCTTAACAGTGAAATCATTTTCAATGAGTAAATTTCATAAATACCATAAAATATTAATTTAAATAAATAAACAAATTTACCACAGCTTCACATTTGTCACTTTCGTTAATTGCCGCCAAATCTATTTCTTCGTTTTGTAGAGCTTGAAAAAAGCACATGACATACATCATAACAGATTTTTTATCAGGTCTGTTGCAGTTTATATCTAGAAAAATATTTTTCCAATCATTACATAAGATGTCAAACAATTCAAGATAAGACAAACCTTCGGGGTCTAATAGTTTCTCGATTTCTAAGTGCCTGAACGCTAAGTCAAATGCATGCGAGAGACGAGTGTTTGGATCTTTTTGTAACAAAGCTTTATAGTCGAATAGGTGTGGTCTATAAAAGAAAACATGTTCACAGTTAGTCTTTTCCTAAATTAAAAACTAAATATTTTAATGGAGACCGAAAACGATGCAAAAGCGCATTGAATGCCAAACCATCGCTCCAACTGGTAGTAAAGTTTGTGATATCAATGCCTTCATATCTATGTTCAAAGTATTGAGAGATAAAATAAAAGTAATGTATTTTAAAAATAAAATTAAGCTAAAGTTAAAAATAGTTTTGTTTAAAACATAAAGTTTTTACGACTTAACTCACCCATTAGTGGTGTCCCTACACCACGATAGTAGAGTTTTCTCTAGATTTGTTTGTTGCATATCTTGAGCTACAATTCGTAACAATCCGTGAACCTAATGATACACCAAAAAATAGCTCTTAATATAATTTCATCCATTTTGAAGGCCTGATTGATTCAAAAATGTAATTAATATCGATTGATTACCTGCCAGTGCAATATTATACTCCAAACCAATCCCAATGTAAGTTTTGGATTTCCGTCAACGATATCGTTTGTACTGATGTTAACTAATTTGACCTTAAAGTCGAAAATTACAATAATATTAAAAACAAGAGCTAACACTTATGTAATTGAATGGTTTACTCTTTAGTAATGTATTGCATGGACAACATTGACAAATATGCTGTGCATTCAATTATTTAATACGCTTATCAGTCTAGCAATTGATAAGACATTAAGACTAACTATAAGTAGCAGTTTAGTGATTAAGTAGAGCTAAACTTAAAGTTTGATAACATTAGGAAAGCCTCAAGTCTTACATTGTTTTCTTCGAGCACTTGAAGAGCACGACCGACGTTATTGAGATGATGTACTTTCAAACGTCCCTTCTCTCGAGTCTGTACATGACATACAATTCATCAGTTTATTCACTATTAGTTTACTTTCCATATAATCATTAGTCTTAAACTCAAAACTCATTTCTGTTAACGTCTGTTAACACTTAAAAATCAGTTAAAACATGACTTAGTCATAGAAAATGTCTGATTGGTATCCAAATAGAGGTTGAAATTATTGTTTAAATAAAATAATACTCAATTGTTATTAAATAAATAGGCAATAAGTAAACAAATAAAGAAATACTCACTATTTCACAGTTACATAATATCTCTAATAAGGAAATAAGTTTAGTTCCGTCGCGAAGATCGAGGAATAAGTCTTGAATTAAAGGATGCGATCGCTGTATAAACAGAAATACTTTAACTTATTATTATAGGAAATGATTACTATTGAGAAAGTGTAGAGATATTTATATATAAGTATTGAACGAATACTAGTTATAGTGTATATAAATATAATGAGAAACCCATAACGTTATAGAAGTGTTGTTTTGTTTAATGTCAGCACTGATTGGCATTAATCCAAGCGATGCCATAAGTATGACATGAAATAAGTTTTTGGTTTAAAGTGAAAAAAGTTGTGAAGAAGTTAGTGTTAACACAAAATCTCATACTTTAACTAATTGTGAATTAAGCCATTTCGTGAACGTCTTCTTCTGCACGTCTTCTCTTTCATCTATTCATACAAAACAATTAAACACTAATTAATTATTGCTTTAATTCTAAGTTTTTTCAACATATTTTACTATCAAATAAGTGTCAAAGATGTCAAATAGCAATCAATTGCTTAACACATAAACCAATACTTTATTTTAATTTATTTATTATTAATACAAATAAATGCTAACAATTAGTGCAATAAACAAACCATAAATATATGAATCCATTGTCACAAATGTTATTAAAAATAATGTATAAAAAGTTAAAAATTTAGTAAAAATAGTATTAAAATTTCCTCAAATGAAAGGTATTTTATATGAAAAATAGTGAACACAAAAGCCTTCTCTCTATTAAAACACATCTCAACGTCAGCTCCTCTTTTGGTACATCTCTTCGCCGCTTATTGTGATAAAAGTCCATTATTTGTGCCATAAATAGTCAACAATAATAGTGAACACATACATATACCGCACCCTTAAGTTTACATTAACATAACTTTTTATTCTTTTGATGAGTTTTAATATTTTTAGCTGAAAAAAATACTTTTTCAGTACATATTGTATTTGTTAACTATAATTGATTTTTAATAACCTTAGAGTTCAATGAAATCAGAAACAAATTATAGTTATTTTGCTGCCAATAAAAAACATGCATTTCTTGACATATAAGGGATTTTCATATTATTGATAAACATTTGGTTTATTTCTAAACTAAGTTAAAAACTTTTTTTTTACTTTATCTGACTTAAGGTGAGCCCAAACAGGAGTACAACAACTATTTTTCTGCTTATTTTCTTTATTAATAATCTACTCTTCAGTTGAACTTATGATAAGTTCATAATATAGTAAAATAGGAGAAAACAGTTATTTAAATAAATAAACTATTTTAGAGATAAGAGAATTCATTGAGTGATAAAAAGGAGAAGTAGTATAACATTTGATAAAAAGCATAACATATTTACGTGAAATGGTTTATGAATTGACATTAATTAGTAAAAAATATTAGTTTAAATGTTATCCATTAATTACGTGGCACTCAAATCGCAATCACAGAACCCCTTCCCCTATGTATTGCTTTTTTTGAACATTGCTTTCAAGACTACGGTATATACGGCTGCAAAAGCTCTCCCCTAAAAGTGTCGTTATTAGTGAGCGATAACTATAAATATGAATTACCTTTTAATAGAGTTATTTTCCATTTGATTGCAAAAGACATAAGGATTGAGTTGTTGTGAAGTTATCTTAAATGAAATCTAAATTCTTATCTTAACTTTAATTAAAAGCACTCAACAGTTTCTAAACCAACATAAGTCAATTCAATAAGCATTCAAATACAGAATACTTGAGCTCAACAAACAATTTACTGATTAAACGCTGTTTGCAGTGAATCAAAACTTTGTATTGATTTAAATTCAAAATAATTTTTGTGCTTTAATTACATATTTTTGTCCAAACATTGATTCAATTGTTAACAGATATGATGCTATCATATAGTTATACAATGAGTGAAAAAATGAATCCTTTCTTCTAATAATAAAGACTTTTATCCTATTATTCCTATTATTAACTAAACTAAATATACAATAAAAAAAAAGTTTATTATCACAAAAATTATGCCAAAAACTGATAAAAATATTGAGATAATGACAGTCACTTTTGCAAAACTTTTAATTCTCTCCATTTTTAAAATTGGTTTTGATTATAAAGTTTGTAATGATATGTAGTAATAGAAAAGTGCTAAATATGTGCGAATGCATTAATTCTTTATGAGGAAGTTGTGAGACATAGCTATTAACTAAACATCATATATCAGTTCAGAGATCAGCAATTGGTGGCCCTTTTGCTGTAATTTACAAACACATAAACTTTAAATATAAAAAACTATTCAATGCTCTCTCCAATAGTTTCTTCAGTTCGTAAGCTCTCAAATATTTCTATTCTTTGAATGCAAAGCGATTTGTAATTCAGGTAATTCTCAAACTTTAATGGATAATAATGTTAAAAAAATAATAAATCAGTTATGATTGGGATTTAGTATTTCTATGCAAAAGTCAAAAAGCGTCACATTTGAGAACTTAATTTTGAATGATTTTAATAATAAGTTTATCTGTTTTAATGATTATATACTGTATGTATGAATTGTTAAAACTATACAATCATAGTCTGAAAGTACACTTTGGTAAAAAGAAAATAAGACTCTAATGAATCTAAAATTGAATAATAATTGTTTTGATACCAATAATATAATTGAATCCTATCCTATGGGGTTTTCTGTATTCTAACTTCAATTTTTGTAATCGCGGAATCGGTCTGAAAACCTGCGCTTCTATAAGCGAAGCTCGATTTCGTCAAAACTTGAGTTGCGCTTATAATCAGAAGCTCAGGCTTCGAAATGTCTAATAATGTCAAAATATATTCAAAATTGCATAAACGCATCAAATATAAGTTTAATCTCATGAAAGCTGATACTCTTCATGTATTTATTCCTAATTCAATGAAATGACTCAATCTTTTTATTTATATTTGAGGTAATTTTTTTAAACTTTGAAGCGCGGCGCCTGGATTTTGAGCTTGAGCTGCGCTTGAAGCTCAACTTATAAGCTGCGGCGCTTAATATTACAGTAATATTAGCAGATATGTAGTATTTAATAAAATTAATTTGAGTCAAATTGGAATAGACTATGATTTTACTTTAATATTAAGTATATTTATATGAGGGATAACTCCTTATTGTATCCAATATTAAACGTTTGTGCCTTTTTTCATATTTATGCTCATATACTATAGAATAGGACCTCTCAACCATTGGCCCGCGAAGAGAAAATTTATAGTCAGTAAAGATTTATAAAGTTATAACAGTTGGCCCACAAAACAATTGAAAACTCAATTCAATTCAATTGTAAGTTCTTTTGACCCTCAGAAACAATACACTTATAGGTAAATTCTTTGACCCGAAGGGTCTTAACGCAGCTTTTTTGGCTTCAATGTATATAAAGTTAAAGAAACGCTGCCATAGAATATATCATTTCATTTGTTACTATTAAGTGAAAGCATACTATTCTCCCGATTGTAGACTTTATCTAAACCTCGAATACAGCCCGCGATACTATATGAGTCACCGATGTCTGAATTTCCCTTCCATTTACTTTAAGGTCACACGAAATCAGAATAAGTGGTAAACTCAAAAAAAGTGATTTGTCATCATTAGTATCATTAGTTCTGAGGAAAGTGAATGAGAACTTGTTTATCACTTTAAAAGAAATCTAATTCAATGAATTAGTAATGAATTTCAAGGATATAACCATTTAATGTGTTGCTCAAGAATTTAGTTTTAAAACTTTTATTGTAAATCGATTTCAGGGTTAAAAATATTATAGGAATGTAATTATGATTAAATACATATAAAGTAAATGTATTGATATATGAATAGTAGTTGAAGAGAATATTGCTTTTCTGTTCACTTAATTCTTGACTAATTCTTGTGAAATTCAAAATTCGTAAACATTAATAGAAATTAATGGAAACCTTGTCCTCAGTTATCCTCTTTCTAACCTTCAAATAGTGTTTGAACTTTAAAAAAGCATTTGATGAAACTTTTTTGGACACTTCGTGAAGAACTTATCAAAATTTATGCCTCATTTGAACAGTTTTATAAAATATTATGTTTCACAGACTGACTAACAATAGATTTGAAATTTTTGATGCATTCGAAGTATTTCATGAACACAATAGCTTTCCTTCAAAATAATAGTAATAAAAATTTTTATTTAAATCCCAAAAATTGATTTTTCTCACCACAAAACTCTTCGTTTCAAAGAATTTTAACTCAATGAGGCGTTCAATATAATCAAATACCTTATAATAACAATATCATCAAAAAACTCATATTTCTATTTAATCTATTTCATGATTTAATAATTAAATTAAAATAATTATTGCATTATTAATATAATGTATATTATTTAAAAACTGCACAGTAATTGCATTACTAATGCATATACTGTAAGTTAATGTTTTTTAAATCAAAAAATTTCTTATATCCCATGGAATAATATGAAAAAGTTATATAATAACCTTTTATACCTATTGTATATTTGATATTTATTGAATATTCAAATTTTATAACAATTGAATGGTCTATAAATGATCTTAAGTTATGGAAATTATATGGAAAAGTTCATTGAGTTCATAATAAGCTTTACTTTTAATAAGTTGACAATCTATCAATTCATGTGCACTAAAATCGTAGTATACAAACGAATAGCTTAATTATTATTAAAATGTGAACATTTCCTGAATGAACTCTACAGCCGGCTGTTCTTCATCACAATTTTCTGTCAGAATATATATCTGATCTCTCTCTCTCTCTCTCTCTCTCTCTCTCTCTCTCTCTCTCTCGACTTTCTCTAAATGTTTAATGAATTAAATAATTTCAGGCTTGAAATCAGATTTATGTGAGTGTAATGTTTAACTTAATTAAAATGTTGAGATAATAATTAGATTTGCACAAAGTCGAGACAATGTGTGTCATTTCGTTAGTATAAATGCTAATAAATAAATTAGATTTTGTATTCTTTACTCTATTAACTGTTTAGCGGAGCATTAATTCCTACCAATACATTATTAATCTATAAGTTATAGTTTTTTTATTTGAATGTAATCAATATGAATGTGTCTTCTCTACATTCTATTTAGTTCATGCCATACCATAATATTGGTTATAGAAAATTTCATAAATTAGAAATATTGGGAATAAGTTATATTCATCCTGTATGTCAAGCAATGCATTGAATTGAATAGTGTTTCATTCGTATTGTTGCGAAACACAGAAATTAATTTTACTTAAATAGGTTGATGATCTTTAAGCTCAATTGCTATTTAATATAACAGCGATATTAAAATTTGTGCAAATTATTAAAAATAATGATAATTTTATGATAATATTAACTTTAAGACATAAATTATAATGCGATCAATTCATTGCATTCAATTATCAGAAATATTTTACAGTAATAGAGAACTGGACCTAAAAAGGATCGATCACAGGATGGTTTAAATTGGAAAAAGGTTTGAATTTACATTCACTGTTAATATATTATTAAAAGTTTATTAGAATTTCAATTGTTTACAAGATTTTGTTCTGATTTGAGACTTAAACAAAAATATAATCAAAATTTAATCATAGGTTTAATACTAATAACAATAATACTAAAAAAACTTTTGAAAATTCAATACTTAAAAGTGAATATTTTAATGCAATGAAAAAAATGAAAATTCAGAAAACTTGTAACTGTGTAAGCAAAAGGAAATACAATATAAAATATATTTTTCCTTTTTTATGTAAAATATCACTTAAATTAAGTCAAGATTAATGAGAAAATACAGACAAAACACTAATTCAAGTTTATTTGTTTGGCACACATTAGGAATAATAAATCTTAAAAAGTTGAACAAAATATTAATTTATTAAATGCATTAAATTCTTACAATAAGGGTCTTCAGATATGCCATAGTAAGCACTGACAACATCTTGAAAGAAGAGCTTAGGTGTGGGCATGTTTGTTGGCGGCGGGTATGTTTGACTTGCAAACGATGGAGAATAAAATGGATAAGAATATTGTGAATCATTGAATGTTTCTCTAGTGAAATAGCGATTAGTTGGTAATGTGTGAAAATTGGTTCTTTTATTTGAAGAGTTTGTTGGTTTACGAAATTGAAAACACTTATCCGGTTGATAACAGGCCACTGTTTTGCACTTATTTGCATTGTTTCGATTAGAGGTCGTTGGAGTGAATGGAGTTTTACTCATTTTGAAAAAATTTAATTTTTATATCTTAGCGAATAATTAGCACAAACTTAGATTTAGAAACTTTTTAAATAAGATATTAATTCAGAATTCATACGCGCACTATGACTAATGTTAAGCATAATTGTGATATTATTTTTAAGCTATGCTTAAAGCTCAGGGGAATGTAATCCGAAGAAATATTTTAAATAACACAGTGATGTATGCAGTTTCACATTTGAAAAATTCAAAGAAAAATCATTCTAAATGGTGAGGACAGTCATGATAGGAAGTATAGCAAAAATATTCACTACTAATTTAGACAGCTTTAAAAACTATGTCTTATACTAATGTCTCATCCGAGTGAGTGCTAGAGATAGTATGAAGAGGAGAGGCAAAGGATGTGATGATCTGATGTGCGACTAACAGTTAAATAGAGGCTGAAAACAGACAACTTTAAGTCTTGACTGTATTTTCTTCTCTACTTTTTCTTACCCTTATTTCTATTTCTAGATTTTCTCCTTATAGTAAAGTAATAATAATATTGTTTTACTTTACATTCTGTATGTTTTTGTTTCAATATACATATAAATATATATGTCTTTAACTAATAATGCAAATACACATCTTATTAAATACAATAAGCAGAACACTGCGTTATGACACGTCTTTTTCATATCAAATGCATTATTTATTAATACTATTTAAACTATAATTTCATTAAACAGTCTCAGCCATAACTCGCTTTAATATGTTATTCAGCTTTTTATTGTTATTTATTTGCTTAAATTGCAAATAAAAAAAGTTAGAAATAGTTACTTATCTTTTTTCTGATAGTACAATAAATTCTAATATATTATGAGAATGTTATGAAAGAATGCAAACTCACATACTTTCACACAACAGTGCATTTGTCTGCTTTTGCAATGAATTAACTTTTTAAGCATAACCAGTAAATTATGTCTATTGTAAGTCGCAATAAATATTTCAAAAACAACTATTATAATCAAAAATATTTTTTTAAATAATGATCCATAGTTTGGACAAACAATGAAATCGATTCTTACCTCTAAACTCTTTGATTTTATGTTGAATTTGGTCGGTCTCACTATCATTAGATTGTTGTTCACAATCGGAGTCCATTTCCGAATCGACTTTCATTGTATTTTGCAAAGTATTTCATAATCGTTGAAACTATTTTGCAGAAAGTTTGAAACTCAGTTCATGCAAGTGAAACACAAGTGAACCGAAGCATGTACACCATAGCATGTACAGCATATTGCATGAAAATATAGTTAAAGCATAGACCAAATGTAGAGAAAGCAAGTTATTCTCCTATATGAGCGCACATTCACTTAATTAGCTATTATTAAAGCCAATTCAAGCAATTGTCGCTCACTCACCAATTGGCACATTTATATAAAAACGAGCATATATTGAACCACTGTATAGAACATCTGCACATAATAATAAAGTTTAGTTACAGGAGAGAATATGAAACTTATGAAACTACAGCACACAAACACTATGTCAGCAATAATTCAGTAATACTAATATCATTATCACACAGAGAGCTTGCTTTTCAACTTATGCAGACTTTTTGCATCCCCAGCGATGCGTCAATGAAGAAAATTTTATCTCAATTGGGGGGACTGTTGAGTATCTGAACACCCACTGCGAACCATTTTTAAGGACTCTTTGTAACAAAACTATTTAAAACTTCCTTAAGTGAAGTCCTGATACAAGTCTACGAAAGATAACTTAGAATTTCTAAACTTTACGGTTAAATAAAATTTTTCCGACTTTTTCTCATATCTTTCTTTTAAAATCTTAAAATTAAAACGATTAACACAAGTCTTGATAAAGTGCTGATATATCCAGCAGTATATCTTCAAATTATACTTTGTTAAACCAAAAGAAGTTCCGAAATGCTTTAAACGTACGATAAGTAACTATTAATTTAGTTTAGTATCTATTCTGTAATTGAATAACAGGAAAATATAACTTATTTTATGTCTGTAAGCATTCAAAGTGTGCGACATTTATTTTAAGGATTAAATTGTTAAATGCCATAAAACTTTCTTAATGTTCTTAAGGCTACAATAGAATTAAGCTTTTAGTCGATTCTTATAACTTATCTTTTCTCTAAACCAATATTTTGCCATTAGTTATGTTTGAAAAGATTGATATAACTTAATAAATAAATCCTTCTTTAATACATTCAATAAATGAAGATATGATAAGCGCATCTCCGATGACAACAAATGCCAGTTCGTTGAGTTTTTGATGTAATTAAAATTCGCAGTAAAGTTGTAGTGCAGCCAACTTTATAGAGGATATTGAATTATTAATATGCGGCTCAAAAACTTTAACTCAACTCTAAGTCAAATCTATTTTTAGCTTAAATTAATTATTTGATGGCTTCAATCGGTTTAAGTTCAAATTATTCATAAATTATTTACGAATTCATTTCAATGAATCATTTATTACTTACCATTTATCAAAAATTTATTACTATTTATATTATATTTTTAAGTCTTCAATCAAAATACCGGTAATGAACACAAGTAAGCCCTGAAACAACTCTAAAAAAATACTTCAATACAGTTAAAAAAAATTTACTAAATTCTAAATCGGAATCAAAATTTGTTAAAACTTCAATAAAATCAAATAATTTTGCTTTTTTCGTTTAAAAACTAATGATTTTATGACAATAAATAATGACAGTAACATATTATTTATATACTCTATTTAAATATATATATGTATTTATTTTAAAATATTAACTGTTGATTATACCCAACACTTCCGTAAATTATTTTCAAAATAGTGAAGCACAACGAGTAAACATTATTTATGAGGCACTTGGAATGTGTGTGATGTGTCGCATAAATTAAATCTTAGGAATCGACTCAAGAAAGTCCACTTCAACTATTCTATCGATAAAAGCGAGCGCTTCATCCATTGTTGTTAAGGAATTATCTTTTAGTGAATTGGTTTCACTAGAGCACTGACTCGTCTGTAGACTTGATTTCAGTAATGTATGAAAAAATGGGTGCAATTCTAATAAACTTTTAACAGAAGTTTTTGTAATTAACGGACATTTCGCTTTATACGGCAGTACTTCTACTTCATTATTCTGAAAATTTATTATATAATAAAATATTAATTACATTCGATTATTAAAAACGAAATAACTATACCTTAGAATTCATTAAGTTATCGATTCGGACGACGTGTGGTTCAAACGGGGGATAAGTCGATAAATTGGAATTAGGGTGAAGTGCGCTTTTATTGACTCCATTTGACATATTTAGTGCTTCTCTATTGCCGCCAACGAAAGCCCACCGATACATCTGGAACTGTGGTAATGAGTCGGCAGGCATTGCGATCGCAAGATCTAATAGTTTACATGCGGCCAAATAGAGTTGCATCCACGCGGGGTTGTTGTGTGCGGCCAACCCATTGCTATTACTCGTTACCCAACTTGAGTCCAGATTTGCTAATCGTTGTATATGTGAACTGAATATAATATTAAATAGAGATTTATTAGTTTCTAGTTTTTTTTTAATAAATAGATATCTATGTTATTCGTACCCATTATTGTTTTTCCTATGAATAGTTAGAGAACCAGATTGAGGGTTAAAATTAGAAACAAAGAGAAATCCCAAGTTATTAGAAAAGAGTCAATAGCTTTAAACTAATAGGTAATTAGTATGTAAATCGAGATAAGATAGTAAGAGAAGTTAACCTTTGATTAAAACTCACCTAAATTCCGGTGTGTCAGTCATTAATTCCATTTCAATGTGTAAAAAGACTTGAAACTAATATCAAGAAAATGTTTTAGTAATTAAAATAATCAAATATTTTTTAAAAATATATACCATTTCTGTGTAAATAAAAGGCCACAAAGAAGTCAAGTGATGCGCAGACATTCTCAATATAATGACTCTAAAACAGAGCAATACTTGTGCCTGAACTAAAGGCGAAGCACTTAAACGATGTGATTCAATTAGTTTTTCTTGAATTTCTGACATATATTTCTGATATTGATCGCGTTCACTACAAAATAATATAAACGCCAATCTCTTGACTAAATTGGCTCTTTGTTCGATTTCTTGATCTTTGCTACTGAACAGCTTAAGCGCTCCACTCGATTGTGTGACTGACATCTTCGTTAAAAATTCTCTGAATGTGTTCTTGTCGTGAGTCATCAAATGATCAACAATTGTCTTCCAGTGAGCAAAACATTCGGAATCCATTTGGAAAAATGTGGGATCAAGTAATAACTCGAAGGCGTCTTTACGCCAGGCTTTGCGCGTGTATTGATAGCCAGATATATTGGAAAGTAAATGAGAACATGCTCTAAAACTCGGGGAATTGTGTTTACTACGATTCTTGAGATATGGTGTGATATAATACATGATATTTGACACGAGAGGAACCACTTTTTCTTTTTCTTCACTTACATAAACCACATCAAGAACTGGTGCGACAAACTATGAGCAAGTTTTTCAAAATAATTAGTTTTAAAATACTTTTTGCTTAAAATGATAGAAAGACTTACTTCTGCCAAAGCACATAACGCCTGAACACTGAATTTGGAAAGAAAAGAGTTGTCCACTTCTGAAGTATTTGAATAATCATAGTTCCCATTGACTGAATCGATCACATGAAATGAATTTTCTGAAAAATCATTATTATCGTCATCTTCCATATGATCTGATTGAGGTCCGGGAATCACTTCTAAATTTCTTCTCAACCATTTTGTTTGTCCGAGTCGTGCGCCGGCGACTGTAGTGCACGCGTCCACCAGTTTCTGTGCCACGTCTTGTAGATCTTTTTGGTCCTTTCGATCTTCTATAAGAGGCGCCGCCTGAACGAACTCATGAAGTATTGCTAACAAATGGAACTGAACGAGTGGTTGTGCTATCGATGATATGAGGAGACCGTCCTTCAGTAGTGATAACACAGATTTCCAGCATTCAAGCAATTGCGAGCCCGGGAATGCTTTGATGTACGCGAGAAAGAACTGCAACATACAGACTTCAGTCGGGGGTCGCTTTAGATGTTTGCTATTATTATTGGGCGGCTGTTTCATCGCCTGACGAATCGTTTGCAGAACAGATTCCATTGGAAGCACACGAATAGCTGCTACCAATTCGACTAATAATAACTGGTCTGCAGAACAGCTTTGAATCAGTTGTTTACGACTTACAGTTTTAGTGTCTCTCATGTCGTACCAGACAATTGCGACCGCACTCATGAAATGCGAGCCGTGTAATAAAGATATTGGCGATAAAAAGCTCATAATGTTTTGTTTGACATCTTTACTGCTGCCCATTATTTGCCAGCCGTAGTCGGCATTCTTTTCGGCGGTATTTACTTGTTTCCAAACAGCCAGTAATGCAGTTAACACTCGCGGCAAATGTGTTAAAACTGTTTTTCGCGTTTGCACTAATGGATCGTTTGCTGAGCCGTCCCGACCGACTGATGAGACGTCAGCATTGGTTTCGTTAACGGAAAATACGTGCAGAAAACTCGATATCAATTGAAAAGGCCCAGTATTTGAAGGCAATACATTAGAGCCTGTGGAGATGGGTTGTGGCTGTGGTGATAATGTAGGGCTGGACACAGCGCTTGAAGTGTCCAAAACACAGTAATGATAAAGTGTGGCTAAACTTTTTAATAATACTATTAAGTAATTACACGACATTTCAATTCTGTCGTCTTTCATGGCTTTGGTTAATATTTTATTTGAACAGTTCTCGAGGTTTTGGCAAAGTTGGGTCAAAACGCACACAACAAGACGCGATAGTGAACGGCCAGCGAATGGCAGCGTAGACTCAACTAAAGAGAGCCAATTTGCGTGCAAATGAACTTTGTGTGACTGCTGTAAAGCGGTTTGAATGGCGAAGAGGAACATAGATTGAGCGGGAATTAACATATTTGGGTAATATTTTAACGATGATATCTGGGGCTGAAATCGAATTCTCGCCGCACGTGAATCACTTCCTTTTCGATTGTGTGTCGGCTGCTCTTTATCAACGCCAAAATTAGGCGCCACCTTATGCTCCAAAATCATTATTTCTTCCAACAGTTTAAGCAAAGATTTTTGGAGTTCTTCTTGAAAACCATTTGTTGAAATATTATTAGTGCTTTGGGTTTCATTGAATTCAATGATAGCGTCGGCAAAAGCTGTATCACAGTTATTAGTCGGCTCTTTATTTTCTTGAAAGTTATAAACACTCGAAAGAACACATTGAAGTATACTTTTCTGGACTTTACATCGCATTAACATGTCGTGTAAATAAGTGGAAAAAGTTGGTCTGCCTTTTATGGCAACTGCCAATTGGTTGAAAATCAGTTTCAGGACTTCACACGACAAGACTCTCACTTTTTGGTTTCCAGCCATCTCTTCGTCATTGAGTCTGGTTTGAGGTAAACTCGGATAATAACTGCGGAGATATTGCATACAAGTGGAGACAACAATCTCTAGAAAAGAACTGCTTCTAAATGAAGTGATAGAATCAGAAACTAAGTCACTATAGAATCCTTTGCCGAATAAAGAATTTCGATGTCGCGCACAGATGGCCTGCAATTCTTGTGATCTTAAGCCGAGTCTATTGCTTATGCTGGTCGTCGCCATACTGAATAAAACTCGTTGCGGTTCAGCCAGTATTATATTCCAGAGAGTGGTCAACGAGTATAAGGTTCTCTTTGAGTCGTAGACTTGTTGGTATAAAAGCATATGTGAATGCAATTGACTCATAGATACGGGTCGACTATTGCTGACACTAATAGTTTCTGAATTGGTAATAGCCGTGTGTTTGGAAGACGTCTGACTGTCTTCTGATTCACAGCTGTCTTCTAAATCATAGACCACTTTATCTACGAGTTCTTCAACAATAATTGCAATAATTTCTGAATCTGTGAGGTCCGACTCGTCGTATCGTTTTTTGGGTGGAACAGGTGTTGAACAGGTTGTTGTCGCTCGTGATGGTATTGGTGTCGAATAAGGTGTTGGAGATTTTCCTGTGTCTCCTGAAATGACAGATTTTGAATCAAGACGTTTAATATTAGACAAGTTGGGCAGTGATCGGGCAAAACCAATATTTGACATCGAAGCAGAATCAAAGATTTCGAGCGCATCACTATTTAATGAAGACATAGACCCAAAAGGGTTGAGAACCATATTTATTGACAAATACTTGTCCATAATATTCTGCTCATGACTCGAAGGAACCTCATATTGAGGGAAAGATATCTTAGAAGTGATCCATTTGTTAATTGAATTGGAATTGGAAGGACTGGCTGTTTGTGTAAGAGTTAACACTTTGGATTGTATGGGCGATGAAGTGAATCGATTTCTTCCGTCTTGATTGACATGATAAATAACATTTCCGCCCGTACTACTGATCGCATAAATTTTTGCTTCAGAATTGGCGATCGAAACGTTGTCGACTTCATCAATTTTGGAAGTGCTATCAGTGATTCCCGGCTGATGTATGTTCGCGTGCTGTACAGACAGTCGACTTGTGTCCGGGTGTAACAGAATGAACAAAAGTGGTTCTAATATTCTGGCGATATCTCCACTTTTCAAGGACTGATTGAGCCAATCGATAGCCTGTGGATTATGTGAATCCACTTTATGCGAAAGACTGTCTAACATGAAAAACAAAGGCCTATCAAACTCTCTAATCATTGCTGACGGCATGGATTTCATTTTCATATCTCTTGTTATATTATAGAGAATAGTGAAGCGCTTTCTCGCTTCATAGGCAACAGATTCGTCGGGAGATATCATAGCATTGCAGATAACACTTTCACAAACTGATGAGTCAACCGCCAGATTATGCAACTGTTGTAATAAAGTTGCAGTTTCGAGGTGGAGGTGAGCTTTACTATCTTCAAGATTAGCCCACAATTTGCTGGTTGACTGTAAAAACCAAGACGTCTGATGGAAAATGAATGCCAACTCATTAGCACTTATCATAGGATCCAAAATAATAGGCTTTTTGTCGTTAGAATTTTCATCATTTGTTGTGTATTCAAATACTGGCGAACCGTTTGTGCTGATATAAAGATGAGGAACCGGTAAATCGAATAAAAGCGCTTTTGTAAGTGTCAGCAAATCCAAAACTGAAGAGATTGAAGAATAACAAACTTGTAAACTATCCTTTGGATAAATTCCAAGAACTAATAAATGTTGAACCCATTGTTGAAGTTCATCACAACTCGAAAATAATAATTTGTCGGTTTTCTTCTCAGACAAAGAAGGAATAACTGACATTTCGACCAATAATTGGCACAAAATAGTGTAGACATTAACCATATCCTGATTAATATCGATTCGAATCTGCGATTCAAAGTTGACTTCTCTCTCACTGCTTGTAGAGGAGACTCTTAGAGAAGAAAAACAGACGATTAAATTGGCTTTGCTTTGAACTAATCTCGTTTGGACGAAGACATTGAAGAATGTTTGTAAAGTAGTGACAAGATTTTGCTGAAAGTCTACTTCATTAGACTGACGCAAATTTTCAATGTCTTGTTCATCGGATTCTTCTTTAATAACTTGAATAGATTTGTCATTAGTCTTAATGTCTTTGTTTTCATTATCACTATTAAGTCTATTGGCGAGAGATTGAGCTATGGTTTGCTTTATTTTATTAACAATATTAGAACATAACTTAATAGAAGCTTCAAAATCAGCGCTACTCAAAGTCGAGCAGTGATTGATAAGATTGTTAAAAACATGTAAAAGAAATTGCGATAAATAATCATAGTTTGAAGTCTCAGTTGAAGTGTAGTTTTCAATGGAGAGGTTTTCTAAAATAAAGGTAACGATTGCACACATCTCTAAAATTGTTATCGTTTCAGATCCAACGCATTTAACATAAGAACCATTAAGCGATTCAATGTGTTTATACTCAACACATGATTTAGTGAATAGGTCTGAAATGCGTTCCCATAAATAATTTATTCCTATATTTGCAAAAAGCAAATTCGTTGTACGCAATAAGTCTGCTTTGTTTGACTTATTATTATTACGAATTTCCGAAAATTCGTGATATAGAGCACTATTGGGAGAGATTAGAAAAAAAAATAAATTTGTGCAATAAAAGCATAAAAGGTTAAGCATTAGGTTAAGCATTAGATTAAGCGAAATGAATCACTCCTTTGAGTAAAGAAAAGTGAAAATTACCGTAAAATTTCCACACATAAGCTATCAATTATTGGTGTACTTATTTCCTTGTGATCTATAATACAGATTAGCAAACGATAGGGCCATAAGTCTCCGAGACTGGACCAGGCGTTCGGAATAGGAATTACGGTCGAGGGGTTCTGCAAATAATTAAAATTATTGACAACTTAATGCTTCACTGATTTGCATTTCATTAAAAAAGCTATTCTTTAACTGATATTAATCTTAATAAATATTTGTTATTTACATTAAAAAAACAAATAAAATTGAATAACGCTTACAATCAAACAAATTTTGAAGGCCTCTAATACAAGCTCTTTGGCAAATGAATCGAAATAAGAGGTCCTTTTATCAGAACCACTATTTTTGGCATGTCTCATGGCAACCACTTTGGATTTAGCGCCTGAAGAGGACTCGAGTCCAAAGAGCCACGAACACAGTCTTCGGTTTAGAGACACATCTCTTCTTAAGAGCACAGTTAAAGCGGCAGTTGTTATGTGAATCATATCTGATCTGACGATCTGGCAGTTATGCATTGGGAAACAGCACAGCAATAGGTCGAGAATAGCTCTCTGTACTAATACGTTAGAGTCGAGAAGTGCCGCACAAATGCCTGTAATCAACGTCTGCAGACACGTCCCCATGATATGCAACTGGTCTTCAAGACTTCGCTTTTTATTGAAATGTAAGACAATGAAGGAAGTGGCCGGAAGTCTCACCGAAGGGTTGTAGAGAACACATCGCCAGAGAGAGCCATAAAAGAACTCCTGAGTGACGCCATTGCAAACCAGTACAAGAAGTTTGTCGGTTCTCTCGTGATGGTCAGACCCCTCTTCAAGTCCAGGCAGTACTGCTATTAGGAACCCGTCGAGCGCTGGCTTCAGTCGCTGTCCGAGAGGTACGAAATGCGATTCATATATTTCAAGCAGAGCTGGCTTTACATTAATAGCCGCGTGACTCAGGAGCGGAAACAATCCGTTCGAATATATACTCAGCTCTTGAATGAGACGTTCGGTTCCAATACATCGAAATATGAGATCATATGTTTCGAGTGCTTTCAGATGAACCCCTGAAGGCAGCGCCGGATGCATGCATTGCGCCAATCGCTGGCCAACTGTGAAACGCCGAGGAATTACGCTATACTTTACATTATTGTGGAGAACCTGTCATTGATTACAAATGAGAAGCCGTGAGATCATCGATATGTTAATACTCTAAACATATTATGATATAAACAAATACTTTATTGAGTTTTCCCAAAGCGCTGACCAGATCTGCCCACTCGGAGGTGTACTCAAACCCTTTCAATGCTTTGTCGATCTGTTGCACATAATTCCTGTACTTCGCGTCTGACATCAGTTCGTACTCATCCAGACTTGTAGTGGTAGGACTTCGAGAGATCTTCATATTTGTTGTTATTATAGGTATTATTACAAACACTTATCAATGTATTGATAATATGTGTTATTATTATAATATTCAGCAAAATATTTTCGATTCAATCGTATATTTGGTTTATTATTTAAATTTATAATTAAATAGTTATTTGTTTTCTTCAAATTTCTGATGAATTTTAAAAATAGACTAATTTTTTGTCACATTTTATTTGATTTAATAATTTGATTAAAAAAATAGATAATAATGAAGTCAAATCCTATGCCTTTTAATAGATTTGAGAGAAGTGTATAAATAAAAACATTAAAACTATAAATCGTATGACTGTATGGCTATTGAATACAATATAGCTTTCATACAGTAAGTAATGCTTCACTTCATTATACCTACAATTTTGTGAATTTACGTAACGTTTCGATAGCGTTACTAAAGCCTTGTCTGAGTTCCGCCTCTTTATTGTGAGCTTAAGGACACGTCCAGTCATAGCAACTGCTAATGCTTTCGACGCAATCAATTGCAATGCATTCACAAAATCACTTCAAATAACTGAAAAAATAATTACGACTTTTATTTATTGATTGTTTAGTTATTTATTTATATAAAAAATGAACTTTATTTTAGTCTACTATCGTATATACAACACATACAACACATTATAGTATTCAATACTCAATATATTCATAACATTTAATAAAATTATTATTTTATTCAAAAGTTTATATTCAAACATATGTTTTATTAATGTTTTAAAAGAAAAATAACGATCTTTGACGTCATTTATTTGGAAATATTTTCATATATTTAATATTTATAATAATTCACAAGACTTTGAGTACAGTCTGATTCATATTTAGTGAACAAATTATTTTTATTTTTATGAATTAATCTTATCTTTTTTTGGTCCTATTTTAATAAAA
>JAUJYT010000290.1:0-22026 GCA_033996565.1 Nanhermannia nana
TATTGGAATATTTGATATGTAATTTTCTTTTATTAAGTGTAATGTTAGGGTAATATTAAACTGGTAAATTACGTATGAAACATCCCTAAGAATAGATAATAAAGTTTTAAACGGAGAATCATCATATGTCTCCCAATCTGCTTTCTCTCTCTTTTCTCCTCCTCTCCTCTCTCTCTCTCTCCTCCTCCTCCTCTCTCTCTCTCCTCTCTCTCTTTTCTCCTCCTCTCCTCTCCTCTCCTCTCTCTCTCTATTTGGGCAAAAGCCACTCTCTGCACAAATTTCGCCCACTTCTTCTTCTTTCTACTGCAAGTTCTGCTTTACTATTTATTCGTTCGACTATTATTGACCCAAAAGTTTTTCCAAAATATTTTACAGAAAAGCGATTCAAACATTTTTCTTTAATTTATTTCTCAAATGCATTGACCATAAAAAAGAAGAAAAAACAAAATTTGTATAACCAAAAAAAACTAAAAATAAAATTGAAAGCATAAAGAGCATATTCTAATGAAGTATAAAAAGTTTAAAAAATATTATGAAAATAATTTATTTGATAAACAAAATATATTTAATAAATTTCTTTATTTTTTAAATTAAATATAGTATTGAGCTTACGAAACACTCAAGAAGAAGAACCACCAGATCCACAACTGATGCGATTAGACAATATGCTAATAGCAGAAGGGGTTGCAGGGCCTGAAAAAGGTGGCGGTCAGTCTGCGGCTGCTAATGCTGCGGCTGCTGCGGCTGCGGGTCAGTCGGGAGGTGAAAATGCAATAGAACACTCCGACTATAGGGCCAAACTCGCACAAATTAGAACAATATACCATCAAGAACTTGAAAAATATGAACAGGTATGTCATTCTTCATTTTTTTTAAATTATACATTTTATACAATTATTATCCTAAGAACAGCCCTTACTTTTGAAAGTCTTATTTTTAAAATTATAAGTACTGTCAAAAATTTAATAATTTTGAAAATTATTTGAATCGAGTATTTTACTAAATGTGATATGAGGTAAAAGATATTTTCAAATGAAGTCTAAGTTATGTAAAGTTTTTAAAATGAAAAATATGAATACATATAATATAAGTTATAAGTTATTAGTTGAGTATTTTGTGTTATGATTCAATGAAAATGCATATGTTTTTCTCGAAAAGCAGCACAGTTTTGAACGGATGTTGCTCTATGAGAGTGTTTGAGAGAAAGTGTATGTGTTGTATGTGTTGTTTTTGCATTTTTTGACAGCACAAACTCCTAAGCAGAGGCCAAAACGCATCACATCTGGAATCCTTATGCAGTGAAATGTTATTTTTGGCAGAAAAGTTTAAGTCACAAATTTAATGACAGGTGCATTTTGGAAAAACTACTGCAAACTAAATTCTCTCATTATTTTCTACAATTTTATGCCTAATTAATAACGTTTGCATTTATTGTATTATTTTATGAAAAATTAGTTTTTAGCATAAAATAGAAAAGAGAAAAAATTTTAAAATTTCATTATAGGGAGACATAAATCTCCGTTAATTGCAGAGAATTTATACATTTTCAAAGTTTAATGAAATAGAAAAAACTAAAGTTTAGTATTTATTTAGAAAGAATAGGGGAATAAAGGAGAGGTCTCACACTTACTAGGCTTTAGTTTATTTGTGAGTTACAGTACACTTCACTCATAGAGTAGATGCATGATATTCGTAAAGCCTATGCATTTACAAAGCCACACAACATGACAATATGTCAAACAAATTGATATCCAAAGCTATACTCTAAGCTGGATTTACCATTACGTTTAGCTCTCTTGTTATTGCGGTAGCTTTAGTCCGCTTATGTATTTGCTTATAATATGTATTGCAATAACAACGCACTGAGCTTTCCATCGCATCTATTATGCAACAAATATTAGTACTGTATGACAATAGTATTCGTGTTGAGCAAAATAAAAAATGTATTTAATACTATGTTTCGATTGCACGGAATCATTATATAAGTCATTCATTTGTTATATCAATGGCTGAATTTGACGAATCTATCAGTTGGTGGCCGTCGACAAGAGAGACATCAGATTATTAGAAAAGATGGAAAAAGGGCATCAAAAGGGCTCTTCAAAGACGGGGGCACTTATGTTATGAAAGTTTAGTTGAGATGTTATAATAGAAGTACAGTATAATAGCAATGGCATGAATATGTTCTGACAAATGAAATGATCTGATTGCTAAAAATTTTCACCTTTCAGTGCATAAGTAACATAACAGAAGATGAATAGTTGACGTCAAAGTTAGTGGTGGTGGCAGTGATTGCCATTTATAAATGAATGTTTCCGCGCCCAATGCTTCCCGTGCAACACTTGTTTAGGTGTAAAAAAGCATACATACTATGGCTAATACAGTATTAGTATATATATAATATATATTTGTATATAAGTTATATATATTTGGTGTATTGCATGCCAGGAATACTATAATGCCTGTGCGTGAAATAGAAGCTGACAGCTTAAAAAGAATGAATGTTTTGGTTTAGTAGTCCATCTCGAAAGGGATGTCTTAATAATAGTATTATCATCCCTTGTACTGTAATAATAATGGATCTACAGTGTAATGCATTATACTCTTGTGCTAGTGCTGTATCAGTGTTCCATCGCTTCTCCTCATAGAATAGATTTACCATTTTTACCATTTTTCAATACTTTGCTTATTACTATATTATAGCTTTTTTGGATCAACACTTTCGTAAAGTAGGGGTTTTCAGTTGTGTTGTTGTGTGGCATATGAAACGAGAATGAAATTAAGGCAATAAATGACCATTACTTGGGATTCATGCTGTTTATAATGGCCAATATGTGATCGTTAGCTCAAAATTTTGTATATCATATTTCAGTCTATATTAACGAAACTCTAGTGGTGTTTATACAGTATTGCAAACATTTTTTCATGGACTCTACCATTAATATTATATAATTTTTTTGGTTTCCCAATAAACAGATTTATTATTTACTTTATTCTAAATTTCAATCAAATAACTTAATAAATAAGTATTATTGGAATGAAAAGAAAAGATATAAATATAATAATAACAGTTATTATTAATAACTCTAATTTGTACAGAACTAAAATTTAATTTCTATCATTTTAAGAGAAAATGTCTTTATTTTATGATTTGTTTTATTAGCTTAGTCTTCAAAATAGATAGAGATCACAAATTCTATATATTGAACAATTTTCATCTCTAATATAGAATGGGTATCATTTCAGTTGATTAGAAAGTTTTTTCTTGTCCAAAGTTGACAGTGAGATGAGTGAGACAAACAATCCTAATATGATTGGGTCACTTAGAGATGGATGGATACAGCTCTGTATTGGTAGAGATGATAGGAGAGAGTCAAAGAGAATATGAGTATAAGTATTAGTGTAGTTCTCAAAAGCTATATTCTCAATAGGGTTGCTATAGTCGATGACATTGCTGATTGTCTATGATGGGCTAATTTTCTAGAGTGACATCTTCTGCAAAGATACCCATTGGGTATTACTGGATATCATAACATGCTATATACTCAACTGGACATGACTTTATGTTGATTGAGAAATGCTTTTTCTGTGTTTTGTATCTTCAGTTTATATTATCTAAACTGTGGCTTTTTTCCTATCTCTCACCTGATGACTGCCTAATTCCCAAATGACCATAAAAAGTGCCAATACTTTATGTCATTTTTTGCCACATCAAAAACCTCTTAGTTCTCTCTGTCCACTACACTACTATCGTCTATCGATCAAAAAGTATTGCTTTGGGATCTAATGAGAAAAAAGTATTATTATTTATCGTTGAATTCCTTGTTTTTTGCTCAGAAGTGAACCTTTACTTCTAGAGACGAATTCTTATTTTATTTCAAAATTATTGTAAAAAATTGAATGCACTTTAGACATAAATAAAAAGGGCTTCTATTATACTTTGAATTTGAATGACGTGACGTTATGCCACAGAACTCATTAGAATCATTACAAAATTTCTGCACATCAATAGTAATACTAATAAGGCATGAAAAGATCATTTTTCATTTTTGAGAGCCTCAGTGTACGACTCAGTTAATGAGAGACATTCTAAGAAACGAGTCACTAAATGGCGTGTAGGCATTCATAACATTCATAATTTTGAGTTCAACAATCAAATCATTTGAAACTATCATAATTACAATAAATAAATATATTATATAAGCATTATATCATTTTATCTTATGTCGAGTTAACCTCTAAAAGGTATCATAAATTATCAATAAATTAAGTTTTCAGTTATTTTTACATAAATTTGAATTATGCTGTATTTCAATTGATAATTGTCTAAACGATTACTTCAAACTCTTCTCAATTTAAAAATGTTATGCAAATTGTTTTTACTCAACTCTAATAATAGGTTGTACTAAAACTTGTTCAACATTTTTCCAATCAATAGCTGTAATGATAATATTGTTTTTTCCACATAATGATAATGTTAAAAGTTTTTCTATTTGAGCCTTTAAGTTAAAAGCTGACCTTTGACTTAAGCTTTCATTCAAATAATTTAACATTTAAAGTAAAAACATTAGCTTTTATTCAAAAAAATGAAAATTACCGTATATTAAAATAATAAAATATTAGCAAATTAGTTATTTATTACTGTATAACAGTACAGTATCATTAATAGTTTAACTCATTTTGCATTTATTGATTCCTTAATAAACTAGAAATTATTTAAAATTAATTGTTAAACTACTTGTTAGAGTCGACACCAGTGAGTGTGGCATTAATCTGATTGCGGTGCAAAAAGGCAGTCAGCAATAGGTATTTCTAATCTGTATTTTTGATTAATGGTATTTAGCATTAGTTACTCTGTTCAGGTAATGACACCCATATTAAGGCAAACCCCTATCATTTTCAAAGGCGAGTAGCATTAGGTTTGTAATGCATTTCCATTTGCCACTACTTCCATAACTAGCATGTCTGCCATTACTACTACTTTTGTTGAATGCTATGACCAGTTGAGGTATCGATTACACCATCAACTATTTGGTGATGCATCTTAAAAATACATGTCGATTGAGGTCTGGTTGGACACTTCGCCTCCAGACTATGCATCTTGTTGTCTGACACTTAAGATATCATAAATGTTAAACATAATGCTAACATTTCCTTTTCATGGCAAATGCAACACTACTTTAGTTATGCGCTCATGAGTTATGATATGTATGTCTGCCTTTATTGTAGAAATTGGTTTCTGTTGAGGGCATAAATGACGTACTAAATGGACGCTATTTTTTAGTAAGAGTAGAAAGAAAAAGGTTAATAACTTTTTTACATTGCCTTTTGGCGATTGAATTTATATTGTTTTTCATGTTTTTCAAATTCTTTCAATCCATCAATTGTTCGTGACTTAGATATTCACTTGATTTTCATTTAACTTTATTCATATTTTTAATTATTGCACAAACTTTTTGACTTTTGTTTATCAGTTCGATAGAGGCTGACATATATTTCGTAAATGTAAAGAATAAAAATCAAACTTTTTTTCAGCATAAGCTTAACCTACTTTTAATTTGCTTACTTGCTATTTAAATAAGTTTATACATTCACTTCATGACTAATTAATACGAGACCTTTGGCGACTTGATATGTCATCCAACAGACCGCCGAATGACATACAAAGATCTCTTGTGTGACGCACTCTTCCAGTAATAAAATGTATTTCTTTTATTTTTGTTCACATAATTATTTTAATGCATTTTATATGAATGTTTGGTTATTTATGCAATTTTCGCATCCGAAATGAGTTGATCTTTGAGCACAGTATATGCACATTAACTTTAGCTTCAATTTCTAAAAGTTGTGTTCTCTAACAATTTGTAATATGGGAACAAAAAAGAGAAAGAGCAAGAGCTTCGTGTATGCGTCTGAATAGAACTCCAAAAGAGTAATCATATAATATATGCACATATTATTCACTCCATAGTCTCGTCTCTCATTCCGTTCCCCTAATGTATAGAATGCACTTTTTAACTCACTTCTCTCATCAGTAGAGTCTAAGCTATCATACCTTATCATACCTTTTTATATAACATGTATAACATGCTGTGTGATTAAATGAAGAATTTAATCCTCAGTCCGGTTTAATGAGATGCAAATTACAAGGAAAAAACGAGGCTGCCATCAATCCATCGCTAGTCCATCCATGTATCAGTGAGATCAAGGTTATGCCAAACTGAGGCCCACCTACTGTCACTTCTACAATATTTGGCGCACAACTCACTGCCAATTCTTCTAAAGGCTCTCTGTCTGTCTGTCTGTCTGCTCTCTGACTCTCTCTCTCTCTCTCTCTCTCTCTCTCTCTCTCTCTCTCTCTCTCTCTCTCTTATTTTTCTTATTTCTTCGTAAGATTCTTGTTTGTTCGCCATCGCATCTCATGCATAATATGAGTTCATACGACCCCTACTTTAGTATTTGCTATCCCTGTGCCCACTCGATGCGTACCCCCTGATCCCCCTTCATCATCATAACTGGATAAGCCAGGTTTGAGTAAGTGAGAGAATAAAGCGAGTGATGAGAAAAATGTTGTGCAATAGCAGAAACAATAGATGAAACATATATAACATATAACAACAGATGTTATCTTTTCTCAAAATACAATACACGTTTTGGTTAAACGGCGAGTAATATTTCCAATAGTGAAAAGAGCTCTCTTTCCCTCTTTCTCTTGTGTATGCCTTTAATTTTAGTGAAGCTTTGCTATAGAGACTAAAACTAAACAGAAGCAGAGAAAATGATGTCATCTAACTCTCACTCATATGGATCATCATATGATGGATGGGTATTGTTGTTACTCTAACTGCTTCTTTGGCAACATTGAGCATAATTAGCACATATAATCTTATGGATAGGGCTTATAGAACAAACATGTGGAGTGAGTGTATGTTCAAATGTATACCAGTGTAAGGCATGCAACTCAAAACTCAAATAACTTCATACACTTTGTTACGATAATTAGATATTTGGTTATAAGAATCCCCGCTCTTATATGTATTGATTGCGTTATTTTTGTTGAAAAATATATGCTCTTCTTCTCGAGTGAAAGTGTGGCAAAGGTTTTAGATTTATATAAATAAAGCTGCAATAAATCTAATGGTTCTTTGTGTGCCATCTGGTGGTCATAAGCAAGGGTAATAAAATTTATACACCCTATCCTTGACTGAATGTGGTTTACAACTTCATTTGGTGACATTATTTTATATCTAACTTAAACTTTGGTATTTATTTTTTCTGTACTCAAAATACTTGTTACTCAAAATAAAAAACTTTTTCTCATAAATATAATCTATCCTGGAGTTGACTTTTCGCACACTCTTTTAAACTTTTTGTCTTTATTGCAATTTTGTGGTTAGTGTCCGGAAGGGATAGCGAAAGTGTTTTAAAAATGTCACTACGAAAAGAAAAGTTTACCACCAATTAAATGAATGGCATAAAGCAATATATAGTAAACACTAAACACTAGTTCTATGTATATATTATGTTAGAGATTTTTTATGGCCTTTTCATCACTATTACTCTCTGGTGCATATGTTACCAACCATTTTATGCTTTTATTACTATTATTATTATTATATGATTTTTTCATACTTGAAAACTTTCTTAACTGCGCTTTTGTGCTTATATTTGTGGTGAAAAAAGATTAAAAGTAATGCTACTTTTAAGGGTATAAAAGAAAGGCTCAAAGAAGTACAGCATCTGTAATAAAAAAATCTTTTTAACTTCATATCACGCAATAGTAAACTAATACTCGAAAAACTCTCCAAAATTTAAAGTTCTATTCAAAAAACTTGTTCATGTATTTTACTTTTATTGCTCACGAGTTAAGTAGTAATAAATTCATATTTTTAAAACATAATCTTCTATTATATTTTGAATTCAATTTTTATAGGCCTGTAACGAGTTTACAACGCATGTTATGAATCTATTACGAGAGCAAAGTCGGACGCGTCCGATAACGCCAAAAGAAATTGAAAGAATGGTTCAAATTATACACAAAAAGTTTAATTCAATTCAAGTACAGCTCAAACAAAGCACCTGTGAAGCAGTTATGATTCTTAGATCAAGGTTTTTGGATGCGAGGTATGTATACAGAACTGATTAATCTCATGTCTCATCTTTAGCTTTCTCTATGGGTTGTACAGTACTTTTGAACTCCGCAGTATTTTTTATCATTATCTCCTATTTGAATCTCAGAATAGTTGCATACAAATCAATGATTGCACTAAAAATCATAGAACTTCAAAAGAACTAAAAGACTAGTTTGTGATTTTCTTTGACTATATTTCGCCAGATATTAAAAATAAGTTAGAATTCACTTTTTTCTATTCAACAAACTCAGAAAAAAGTTTTTTAAAAGCTATAGTTATCATTGTTTGAGTCGTAACTCACTGTGAGGTATCATTTATAGTCTTGAGACCACCCAAAAATTCTTGACACCTGTAATGTACACTTGCCTATTATGATTAGATACTGTGTGTCTAAAAGTGTATTGCTTGACATCACACAAACTCTATGATCAGTTTTGCTACTAAACTAAACTATCGGTCCAGCACTCAACCAAATAACTGCATACGTTTGAAGCCTTAAAATATCATAATAAAAAATATATATACGTTTAAAAGCCACAAAAAAATGTCCACTAAAGCTATATATTTGAATGCAATGAGGCGATACTCACCAGTTCGGCCCTCTTTTAGTGCATCAATTGTACTGAATGGTCATGAAACATGTCATTAGTGAGAGAACATTGCCATCATTGTAACTTTAGACGTACTGTACCTCTTTTTATTCTTATTTTATTTTACTTTTTTAATACTATTCCTTTTTATCATCAAAATGTGGTCATTTAGGGGCTGAGAACAACACTCAAAAAGTCCTCTTTCTTTTCAGACAATTGCAATTTTTTTTGGCTTTATTTTAATTTCTTTTAACTCTCTTTTATATAACTTTGTAATGAATAAAAGGCATCGTTTGTTTTGAACAAAAGTATCAGTTCATTCGTCCATTACTTTCCTTTTTTCTTATATGATATTACAGTTGACTTATATTTTCTTTTTTTGATATTAAAGGAGAAAACGAAGAAATTTCAGCAAACAGGCGACTGAAATATTAAATGAATATTTTTATTCACACCTGAGTAACCCATACCCGAGTGAAGAAGCAAAAGAAGAATTAGCGCGAAAGTGTAGTATTACTGTATCTCAAGTATGAACCAAAATATCAAATTTACTTATATATAATATAATAGTTTTGTTGTTTAACTAGAGTTATGTCAATAAAAGACTGTTGTGTTTATATTGATATATAATATTTATTTAGGTATCAAATTGGTTCGGAAATAAGAGAATTAGGTATAAGAAAAATATTGGAAAAGCTCAAGAAGAAGCAAATCTTTATGCAGCTAAAAAAGCAGGTAAAGAAATCAAATTATATATCGGTTGACCTCTAAATTTTTTCTGGTTTTCAAGTTTCATGACATTGAGGAAGATGTGTACATAAGCTTGTGTTATAGTTGTACACATAGTTTTAAAAAGTTATGCTCTTTTTATTGCTACAATAGATCAATATGGCATATAGTGGCAAATAGTGGCCTTCTCTTGGGTCATGTCCTTGTAATCCTTGTCAATCAATTCTGTATTTTCGAAGCTGTTTAGCTGTTTAGCTGTTTGTATTATAAAATTGCCAATAAAATCATTGGCATAATTACTTTCGGTCCCAATTCAGTTATGCTTAAGTGCTTTACCAGTTAAACAAAAGATTTTCTTAAAAAGTAAAATCTAAGCAATTATTAGAAGAAAAATTATTATAAAACTAATAATTTTCATAATAATAATAAAAGAAGATTTGAAAATGAAATTATGTGCTAAAAAGTTAGAGACGGAGATTTTGTCTTCAATTACAACGCTGATGCCATAAATTATGCTATGATGTGCTTCTGATGCACACCATATCGCGGACTCTGCACCAAAACGCCTGCAATAATCCCTATTTTCCATTAAGAGCAATCTAACGCTATAAACACTATATGCCAGCAGTAGTGTGCCAGCAGTCACTTGCCTTCTAGTTTGCTTTGTAATTTGGACTTAGAAGCACAGCACAGTCTGGATTCAAAAGATAAAACAGAGTCAAACCTATTTTATGTTACAAGAAATCTCATTCCAGTCTTTCCTATAGGGCTAAACAGATCACAATACAGCACACATTTATTTAATGCTTTGCATCTTCTCTACAGTCTCTCTCTCTCTCTCGCTCTCTCTCCCTCTCTCTCTCTCTCTCTCTCTCTCTCTCTCTCTCTCTCTCTCTAACTCACACACACACACTCTGTCTGTCTGACACACACCGATACACAGACATTGACTATTTTGATGAAACATAAAAAGCAAGAAAATATTGTTCGTGGAACATACTTTGGGACATTCTGTTAGTTGTGCGATAACTAACTCTTGCGATTGTAAATTTGCTCTACAAATCGCATCTTTTTTGTCATGAGTTATATAATATATTTATACATATAGATAAATAGTGTTGTCTGATAAGTTGGTCTATACCTTGTGGTATCTGTTGTGAAGTAGAGGAAAGCAATATTTGAAATGTACTAATGCTAAACTAGTAGTATGCGTTTCGCTGCATTTAACATTAGTTTTCCATATAATGCCAGAGTTCTGTTATATTCATATTATGCACTTTCTCTATAATATATTATAATTTCTTTCTAAATACAGTCCACTTCCATTTTTATTTGCGCTCAAACCAGTCGTATTACATAAGGATGAAGCGCATAATCAACAATTTATATTCAAAATTTATCTTAATGTCCAGAAAAGAATTTTTGTTTTGATTACAATCTAAATGTTTGTACGGCTTTTGTCGCCTTATCTATAATTTTGTCATTACTTTTACGGAATTCTTTATTTTTAATATAAGTATAGAAATTGAAATTCATTTGCAAAATGCTTTTATCTCCGATATTATCCGATTGCGAGGTTATAAGTTTGAATAGTTTTTTCTCTTTTATACAATTCTTTATATGCCTGACAACGACTTGAGCTACTTTGCAAAATGAGTGTCTGGTCTCATTTTTCCCCTTTCTATTTCTATATTAAAGTATTGTTCCTCTATTTGTGCCCCTCAGTATTCTCGTGCAAAGGCTCGCTTACATAAACTGATGCAATACAGCAATTTTTGGTGCATCTTTACTACTTCTATACTACTATACTATTTGGTTATCGTCGTAACTCGTTTTAGTAATAGTCCACATATTCAGCTCTACTCTGTCTCATTTATCTCCGCTTCACTGACATTTAGAAATGGACTGGCATTAATACATCAAACCTTTTGACACTTTAGATGGGGCACTGCTTTTTTCGATATTACACTATTACAATCTAAGTCTCTTTACTAAAGTTTCTTTTTTATACAACATACACATATATACACATATATAAAAAGATGTCTCCCCTTTTTATTATAGGTTTCTTATTACTTTAAGTATACTTTCTTTTCAAGTAATCAGTTCTTACTTACACTCTTTCTTTACCCAACAGTAATATTATTAAATTTTGATGTTATTATCGATTTTAGTCTAATTATGTTTTGTACTCTGTTTTCAAGTCTATTTCTCAATCAATTTCAAATTTTAATTCTCTCTTAACTGTTTGATTAGCACAGCTTGAAATCAGTCATATTTTGAAGCTATTTATGCTAATATTGTTGAGATTTTCTAATCTAATCTCAATACAAAGAATATGTCAAAAATAAAATATTTTTACATAATGTTTATGTATACACAATGTTTTACTACACCATAATTGGATTCTTCAGCCATTACAAGCTCTTTCATTGTTAGAACAAAAATAAAGAATAAAAAAGTTTAGTTACAACGTTTGCAGAAAAGTTTGATGTGAATGCTTAGAACTGTAAGCACTGTATGCACTGTAATGCAAACATTTTGGGCACAAACCGCAAGCTCAGCATAAATAATATTTTGCTGAAATGTCCACCGCTTCACTTACTTGAAGCTTAAGTTTGAGTAAGTTTAGGATCAGAGCTCGGCTGGAATTTAAAGGAAAAGAAAATTTTGTCCGTTGATATAAGACGCGAAAGTTAGTCTGGCGAAAGGGCGAACCAACCGTATAGTTATTATATATATTGAGGTCACACACCAAAAATAATTTTACAGTTATAGCGAAAAAATCTTCGGAGCAGAAACCATTTTGGGATTGCGATATTGCTTTAACATTGCCTTTCTCTACATTACACTCTCTTCTCCTTCTTTTACTTTTCTCTCTCTCTCTTACTTTTCTCTCTCTTACTTTTCTCTCTCGCTCTCTCTCTCTTTCGCTCTCTCTCTTTTGCTTTCCCTTAGGCTTATAAAAATTTATTTTTATTTCCCTCCCCATAAACCCCTCTTTTCTTTTCGCTTATACATCATGCATGGGTTGCGAAAAGTTATGAAAAGTTATGAAAGTTATGAGAGCTCTGAAAGTTATGAATATAAATTTTAAAGAAAAATATTGTAGCACACTGTCCAATATTAAGAAAATAAGTGAGAAGTAGTTGTTTTTTAATAAGTATAATATTTCTATTGAACTTATCGAATGAGCTATTGATATATTTAAATTCTATATAAACATACTTTACTCTGACTCTCCTCTCTTTCTCTCTCTAAGTTATATATTTTAATATAAATAAATATTAGAACCGTTTTGCTTATCGCCGGTTTGCATATTTATATTTTATAGCCGGTTCGTCCCCATACGGTTTAACGCCATCATCTCAGGGCTCGGGAAATATAATGAGTCCGCCGCCACCACCTGGTAGTTCACAGGATGGATGGTCTATGAATGGTGACTATGGAAGTCAGGTAAGACATTGATGATGTCACCAACAAAAGTACATTTCACTGCAGTACTGTTTCGCTTCTTTATTATTCTTACTTTTAGATTGAGTCTGTGTTTTAACTTATTTTATCTTAATCTCTAGCATAACATATAGACACAAACACAACACACACACACTCTTTTCGCTCTACACTAAGTGCATGGCGTTGTCATTGTTTTTTGTCTGTTAATTTGGCTTCTGTTTGATTCCTCTCCTCTCACTTTTTGGCAAAAGATTTCCCCACGAGATTTGAGTTACTTTCAAAGCATGCATGTATTGATGTTTGGGTTGTCCGCTCTTTTTATTTTATTTTTGCTTTCATTCACTAATAGTTTCCTAATCGTATTGTCCAGTGAAGACGGGAACTAAAACTAATCTTAATTGGAAGGCGAGAATATTTGAGTATTTCAGTATTTGAGTGGCGGCTATTGACCATTCACTGGGATTTTGCTTAGAGTTAACATTTGTTACTTTTAGCTCAATAAATGATTTTATATAAATCTTCATTAGTAAGAAATGCATAACTGGGCGCTTATTTGGCACAGAAAACAATGCACTTCTATATGGAGACAGAAATAGTAAAATTTAGCAAAAGATAGTTTGATCTGAAAAATTGCTGTTTATTGGTTTGCATTCTTCTAACAATTTCAATGATCTTTAGTATTATTTTTTGAAAATGCTGGTGTCAGCTGAGTTCTGCTTTGCTCTGTTCTTGTTTAACTCTGGCAGAGAAGAAAACAAAGATAATCTAATTTTGTGTTTTCTTTTAGTGAATGTGAACATTATTTTATCGCTTTATTTCCCGCCGAGCTCTGCAAAAATAATGTCTAAATGAGGACTAAATGAGGAAATATAAATGTTTTTCTCTAATTTTCTTTTATAACATATTAAATATGATTATGTGATGAAAAAAGTCTTTAGAAATAATATATAAAATAATACCAGTAATTAAGTTTTGATAAAAGGAAATTTTATTTGAATGGCAAAAGTTCGCAATTAATATAAGTGTTTGTTTGTTTGGCTATTTTTTATACTAATATGCAATCGCAATATTACTAATGGTAGTGGTGTTGGTTTGGTTTTGGTTTCTATCTCTTTCTTTATACAAGATTTATCGGTCAGTCTCTGACAAAATAATCCCATTGTAGATGACATGTCTTGTGTCTCATAATTTATATAAAAATGAAAAATTACAAAAACTTTTCTAATTCTAAGTTGAGTTAGTTTTCTAACAGATAGCAGTGTTTTACAGTTCAAACTCAATTCAAACTATTTTATATCACAATTAATGCTTGAAATTGATTATTAGCTAATTATCGGTTAACTCTGTTTACCATAATAACTGTGACAGTACTGTATAGCGAAATGGAAATTATAAGAATGACACTCAAAAAACAAAAAAAGTTTTTGCTGTGAGTCAGTCTCGCGGTTGAAACCGTACGCAATGTTTTGATTTGATATTCGTTTCAGGCTCACAGACACGGAGGATATTCCTCAGATGGTTCCTCGGGAGGCATGTATGATCCCGGGATGCACCAGGTATCACCTCTTTGATCGAACCAACATTTCCTATCATAACAAATGATATTCTATGCTTCAAACAGGCTGTCAGAGGTAGGAATTGTTGCTTACATTCAATAAGTGTAAACTCAAAGAGTTTTAAATGTGTGTAAACTCAAAGAGTTTTAAATATGTGTAAACTGTTACCAGAATTTACTTTTATTGAACAAAACTGTAAATCTGGTGCATATGAAGTGTAATAAAAACTTTTTGTCTCAAATAGAATTATTTGAGACACACAAAGAGAATTTAGAGTATTTCATAAGTTAATATTTTTCATATGGTCTCTGCCATTAAAATTGTATGAAACAAATCAAATCGTTTGGGGAATCGGATGGTTTTGGCAAAAATATAAATTTAGTTGCTGTCAAATTGACCAAATGTCATTTAATACGTGTATGCCATACCATCATACCATAGGCATAACATAACCATAGACTAGTCCAATACCATCCAACTCACACTTTCTTCTTTGCCATTTGAGTTGTTCTGTTCATTCCTTTCATATTTTTTCTGCTTTCCTGCTCTTTCTGTTCTCTTTCGTCCTTTCGATGATTGCTTAGTCTTGCGTTTATTTCGTTTCATATGATGACCGAACGCGACTATACTCAAGCTTTAAAAAACTTATTCCTATTTATTCTTCACTACACCTCTAACGCTCATAAGAAAATAGAAACTATTATACAAAAAATCACTACTGAAGAGAATTATAAGCAAAAAAAATCACTACTGAAGAGAATCATAAGCAAAAATTTAGTTTTCTTATGTAATTTGAGTTTTACTCGATCGGTCTTTTTTATAGTAAGATTTGTGAAAAGGCCAGAAGCAAAAGTATGCCTTTGATTGTGAGTTTTGTAGTATTTCTACAAGAAATTATGTTGTATTATGTGTATTATGTTGTCAAAAATTATAAATAGGCGACTGTGACTGCTGGCGGAAACTCATATAAGAGAAGAGAATGGAAATCAATAAGCGTTTTATTGTTTTATATCAGCGCCTTTACAGAACTTAATATATATATTGTTATTTCAGAGCACTATAACACACTCCAAGTTTTCTACTCACAAAACTTGATGACATTCACTCATTATGAGTCTTATAGCATATATATACGAAGTCTTGTTCACCAAATACTTTTGGCACCACATAGTATAGCACTATTATAGATAAATAGTTCTTTTTTTGCCACCACTCATAAGTTATACACACATTATATATAGCTGTATATAAACTGATATATAAATTTCTATATAATTTGGTTCTATTCAATTTCTTTGTCACAATACATCATTTGCCTTAGTTTTTGGTGCAACTGCTTCTAGTATTTGTAGTATTTGTAGTGTTTGTCGTAGAATGTGGTGCACTATTAAAAATGCGATATGTCTTTCGCCTGTCATCGCAAATATTATACGTTGTGTTACAAGACCAACCGATGACCCCTAAAAAGAGGTTTACAACAAGTAAACATTACTCGTTACAAAAAATATAGCTTAAGTTTGGGCCAAACCCCTACTTTTGTTAACATACAGTAGCACTAGAGCTGAAAGAAAAGTAAATTAAGTTTCATAATCAATCAACAATAGTCACGTTTTCGGTTAGTGTTTCGAGGGTTTGAATTATACCAAAGTATTAATACTATGTTTTATTATTAAGTTTTACATTTTATTATTTATTCTTATGAAACACACGTTTCCTTTAAATTCTAGCACTTTTTGTTTCAATCTATTGCATAATTGCATTTCTAAATTACAAGCATTTCAAAGGATTTATTTTTTATTTCATATTTATATAGTTATCATTATAAAGTTATTTTTGGATTGTAATTGGATTCGTTTTATAATTATGTGATATTTCATTATTTTGTGTAATTATCTTAATATAATTACTGCTATTATTTCATCCATTTATTTAGTCAAAGTTGTGATCACACCTGAATTGCAGTCTATTCTAAAATTTTGTCTTTTATTTTTTTAAGTGGATATCAAATTATTGTTTCTTTTATATAGCCTTAAGGAAAAGTATAATGTTTTGGTTTAACTCAAACATTATATGACAATGTTCTGTCTTATAATCAAACTTTTCTATAAAAAAAATCAAAACATTTTATACCATTACAACGTTAAAGCAATTATTTTATACCATTTTCAATTCAAACCTAACATTAAATCTTTTTAATTCCATTTTAATAAAAATTTTATTGTAATTCACTTTATTTTCGACTGAGCCCTAAAATTTATTTAATTCTTTGATACATTAATTATACTTTGAAATAACGATATTTTGTGACAAATTTTCTACAATTTTTTTTATCAAAATAGAATTTTGATAATTATCTGCCGTTTGATTTAAAGTGTAGAATATATGGGTTTAATATAAGTAAATATAGTAAAGAAAACATATATAAAAGAGAATTTATATGTTATAGCAAAACAAAGTGATGATTAAATAGCAATTTAGAATCATTTATCTGTTTCTCAAATGTAGGTTGCGATGAGCTTCAGCCCTCATGGTGTAAATAGCCCTCAAACCCCTGTCAGCCCTCATATGCCACATATTTGAAGCACAACTGCAACAATTGTTCTCATCAAACAAGACATAAATTCTGATTAACAAACAAAATAAATTATGACAAACAATACTATGGATAATAATAATAATAAAATTATAAATAATATTAAAATATTCCGTTTATATAAATTATTGCTAAAAACTTTGCAATGAAAATATGATTAGCGATTGCGTTGATGTACATATTGTGAATCGGATCGGATTTGTAGCAACTTTTATGTTTTGCAAATTATTATTGTATGCGTTTTGGTTCCGTCAAAGAATCGGAAACTACATTATGGTTAACGCCCTTATTCGCTAAAATGTTGGACCGCTTCTACATTATAGGGGAGAAAATAACAGCCAATTCACAAAAAGCTAAATCTAAAAATGTTATTCGTGTTGTGGTAGAAAAAGTGGTGATGAAAAGGCTATGCTATACATTGATTTTTGAAAGACATATATTTTATGAAATAAAAATATGTGTAAAAGATTTGAATCAGAAATTTAAACAATCCTTCTTTCGGTGCATAAACAGAATAAACTAATTATTCGTTATTTCATCACATTTTCATTAAGATTAAGTCATCATTTATGCCAAACTTTTTTTGCTCGTTTCATAAATTCAAAAAATTATGAATGTTTTACATTGTTCTGCATTTATCTCTCATTCCATTGGTTAAACAGAAGAAAAACTGAAGAATTCACTTCGCATTCACATGTCATCTATTATTATCATCATTTTATATAATGTGTAACAAATGAAAAACGTTTACCATTTAAGACAAACAAATGAATACGACTATTGCCAAGTGGTGTACGACTAGTGGTGTCTCTAATTGGACCTAATCTTTCGCATTAAGTTATAAAGTTTAGGAACACAATACATAAAAGCATGTGAAACACCAGTGAAAAAGTCTCACTTCTTGGTAAAAGTGGGAGATATTATTTGTGACTGTCAACTGTCAACTGTGCCATAATATTATTGTCATCTTATTTGGAAAACAATACGAAACAAATGAATTACATTTTTGAAAATATGAACTGAAAGTCACTCACATTTCTTTTATTGAATGCCATGTTATTATTGAATCTGAACATATGAACACTGGTTAATACATTGTTTAAACATTTTAAACGATAAATTAATAATAATGTGAAAAATTTATTTGTTTTTTAGTGTTAAATAGCGCCACATCTTTCTCCTCTTAAATTGAGTTTTCCATTAATTCAATGTATTTGTAAATATATGATTATATAGAAAGAGAGAAAATTAATGAAACATTTATTTGTCTTCTTCTGGAAACGATTGATTTTCTCAATTCCAGCATTGATTATACAAAATTACAAAACAACACCTTATAAATAATTAATTATTGGAAAGGATTATTTAAAACAATTTAAAACAATTTAAAACAAAAACACATAAATTTGGTGTAAAAGCAAAAAATTATGCGATTTTGCATGATTTCAATGATTACAATAAAGATTAAAATAGAAAATATTGTAAGAAAGTATTGCAAGTCTCAAAGTTTCTTTCATTTTCTTATTTTAGATCAATCTATATATCAATAAGAGTTTGAACGAACTTCAAACTTATATAAGACTTATAGAACTCGACTCTCCCTTAGAAACCATTTGCGAAATACATCAAAATCCGAATAATTCCTTCTTTTTGCTAAAAAAGTGACTAATTTTTCATTTAAATTCTCAATTACTTCCACGTCGAGACATAGATAGCATACCGTACATAACATGCATTATAATAGTGATCATAAATTTAAAGTCAAAATCAGGTAAGTTTTAGTTTCTTTCCTGAATTAAGTGTGTTTTATGTTTCAAACTCGATCTGAAGAAACAGAAAATAATTGTATTTATAATGAAGTCAAGTTCAAAACTCACTGCTCATTCACTGCTGATTCCTAAGATCATAAATTGTTGAGATGAAAATGAGTTCAAACAGTGAAACACTTCTATGTATTGAATGCAATGTATTGAATGGTTAGGTTTGCAGTAATTTTAATTATAAGTTTGCGTAAAAAGCTATGCGTTAGTATTTAGCATATAATATGCGCCCATTCATCGATGTTTTTGGTGGTGATGATTGGGTGTGCCGTGTCTTATATTGTTGAAGAGCGCCATTACTATTACCATTATTATTATTATAGTATAGAACTTTAGTACTCACTGGTATTAAATGGCTAAAAGACACTTTCATGTGAAGCCGAGAGTCCCTTCGGTCAAATTTAGAAAAAGAGTGCCTTTCACTAAATAAATATTATTAAAAAAGATGATTTTTTCTATACTGACTCTAATATTATTGACATATTTTCAGTGTTTTGGGCGATGGCTTATTGTATAATAATTTGAGTGCCATATCAAACAAGAACTTAATAGTTGCGTGAGAGATAACGTGACAAGTTTTTACATTTTATTACGTTTAGTGCATCACTCATTAGGCTCTATATAAAAATACGATTGATTTGATTCCATAACTTATATAATAATCATTTACTTTCATTAATACTTTAACTTTGATGAAAGCAAATGAATGACATGAGATATCAGATATTTTCATTTCAGAATTAAATCGTTACTAAAAAATGAATTTACTTTTATTAGTTACAAATTCATTATAATTTACCTCAACCGTTACAATCAAATGACACTTTTAGTATTGATTTTATTTGCTTAAAGTTTAATTTTGACTATTTTTGTGATTTATGTTGATATTGGCAACAATTTATTTTAGTGCAGAAACTGCCACTGCCTTCTATAGCTTAAACAAATTAAAATTATCTGAATGTACTTTATTTCAAAGTTGATCTTCTGATTAAACCGTATAAATATATAATATGGCTATAATATTATTATATTCTTTAAATAATTAAAATAACTTGTAATTAAGAACATAATTTTAATTCATCTGATAATAAGCATAACTACATCTCTAATAACACTTTGTATAGTAATTAATTTGGAATTATAATCAGTCAGTTTCTAGTTATTTAAAATTTCTTTATCAAATACTGTCACCTCAATAATTAATGGATTTTACATTATATTTAAATTATGATTTATTCAAAATAAAGTGCTTTATTTACTTTATAACAGAACAAATTAAACAAATATTCCTTAATTTATATTTTTTAACTCTTATTATCTAACAATCAAGTATATAGTTTTGTTATTTTGTCTGTCTGTCCGTACATCTGATTGTTGTATTTTTCATTTTATATATTAATGAAAGACTAGTTCATAGATGAGTGTTAATTATTAAAGTTTTCATTGTATTGAAATACATTCATTTTTTTAAATGGCAATTACTATCCTCAATATTAATGAGGATCTAGTTCATAGTTTTCATCATTTTCTTTATTGATTGTTGCATAATAACTAATTTAAAGATTTCTATATTGCACTTCTTATAGACTCCTACTACCATTTTTACACCACGTGAACCTCTTTTATATTGAACTTTATTGCACGTGAACTTTGATCAAAATATTTATCAAAATATTTAGAATGAGTTTGTATGTAAAATCTCGATAGCTTACACACTTTTCTCGTGATAATACTATGCGAGTTATATAATACTGAGTCAGCCTTGTTTTTAATAGTGTCTTGAGTTTACATTTTTTAATTCGCATTGTGTAACAATCGAGTATATAGTTTTGTTTTTATATTAATTTGGAATTAATTAATAATTTGCATTTTTTACAATTTTGGAATTTACGAAATATGATAATTCTAATCAATATTAATGTATAATCCAATCCAATCCAATCCAAATGCATTCCAATTCATAGTTTTAATTTTATAGATACTCACGATTTTCAAAGGTATTTAACTTTCAATCTCATGACAAGTTGTTTTAATTTAATGAATAATTCAACAAATATGTTCCTATTTAACTCTTAAATTATTTTAATATATAAAATAAAGATAATTTTGAGGTAAAAAATCAGATCCAAAGCCCATTAATCGCAGAACTAATTTGTGATTTTAAACGAATTCTAATTTGAATCTTGTTTAACCCCTTCTTAGGTACCCCTAAACAGTATCTTAGATTTATGTTTCATTTATATTCAAGTGTAGAGTCTTTTTAACATTTTTTATTAGTCAAGATTTTAAATACCGTAAAACTCAACTTAAAATAATTTAATTATTTTATATCCAATGTTTAATGAGATGGTCTAATTAAATGCATACCTCATATATCATTTGATAACAGATTCAGTACAGTTTTGTCATTTAATTTATATATTTTTCTTATTCAAGTATTGCTAATTCGAAAACAGTTTAACTTTATTTTATTTTCTGATAAATTACATTTACGATTATTTATCTATAAATTGGTTTTTACATTATTTTCTATACATTTAAACAGTTGTTATTCAAGTGGATTAATTGATGTTAATTTAGATATGTTTGAACAGAAACATTTAGTCAAACGATAATAACGACATCAAATCGACGTCAATAGTGAAAGAATGACAAAGATATAGGTTTCCAAAAAAGTAGATTTTTTCTATTCTTGATTGCCTTTACAAAAGTGGATAATGAGTCTCATTACACCTTCTTAAGGATGGGATGTCATACTGGATGACACTATAATGATCTTTAGTGCGAGAGAGCACTTATTACAATCTATCTTCTATTATTGTTGCAAAGAAGGCACAAATCTTTTTTAAAGCTCAGACCAGACTTCAATTCAATGAAATTAATATCAGTGATATGGTATGTCTGACACATTGCCGCCAATTTTCTCGCTACTGAAATACAAGAGAATTCAAAAGAGTTATTACTGTTAGGGAGAAGTGACTGAGTCTGAAGAAGTGAAGCAATAAATGAGTTGCTTTACTTTTTGTTGGCTGAGCCTTAAAACGTGACTTTTTTAAAGTTCACCATTGCTTCTGATAGAAACGCTATCAAGTTATGACTACCTTCTCTTCACCAATTTAAGAGATAATACTGTAAATTCATTTAACTATA
>JAUJYT010000291.1:0-22025 GCA_033996565.1 Nanhermannia nana
AAACCATCATTTTGTTGAATTCATTAGAATTTTAAAATACTCTTTTGTGCCCTATTTTAGTAGTTGTTTAAGTACTTATTTAAAATCCAACGTCTATTTCTGCATCACTTTTACATCCGTTACAGAACTTTAGCAGCAATTCGAATAAATATCAATACATTGAAAAGTAAAAATTGTTTTCAGCCTAATTAATATTTTAAAAAATAAAATATAAGTATAAATAAAGCTTTCGTTTCTATTAAAAGCATATTCTATGTTAAGCTCAAAGGTTTGAAACTAATTTAAAAGTGAATCTAAAAGTGAATACGAGTCAAAATACTCTCAATTTATAAAGACTGTTGACAAACTTTATTTAAGTCATAGACCTTAACAGTGGTTTAAGGGATAGATTAACACAAGGCTTCAAATATAGCTCCAGCTCTTATCAGTCAAAATAATTGCCAAAATGTATAACTTAGTTAAAAAAAAGTATAAATAGTTATTTAAATTGAACTAATTTTAACACAAATACTAAATATTTTTTTACTGAAAGCTAAGTTCTTAATTAATTGATAGGAATGTACTGTACTATAAAACCAAAACATGATAAAGTAAATAACATTTACTATATTTGGAATCATTTCACTTTAATAGAGTTCATATTTGTTTAGTTGTAATTTGTATAACAATTTAGAGCTATAATAAATAGTTTGGAAATATTTTTTTAAATTTCGAGAAATTTTTAATCATTGAAACCATTTTTTGATAAAACATTAGTTTTCCCACAATTTTTAACACTTTAAGTCATTGTTGCAAAACTTGTGCTACTTTTGCATTATTATGATTATGAAAATTAAATAGATTATGAAGAGATTGCGCGATAACAATAAGATTTGGATATAAAAAATATTAACATTCATATCAATCAATTACTTAATCTTAATCATTATTTTTGACCAATGGTTAAGAATATTTAAATATCGAACGAAAATAACTTATTTAAGCTTCAAATTGATATAAAAATTTTATTAGAACTAAACAAACATGAATGCTATGCAAACAATGATCTCAAATAAATGCATTTATAAGTTTGGTCCAAAAAATTCACTAAACTATAGATAAAATTATGCCTTAATTTTGTCGGTTTTATATAAAACAAAAGGTATTTTATTAAAGAAAAGGAAAAGAAATTCATTAATTTTAAAATTTTATCCAAATTAAAGTTAAGTCAAAAAACCAATTTTTTGGATATTTCCCACGGAAACCCTTCGCGACCAAAGTGTCCGTAAACGCTTGTCTTCTCAAAAATTGGTTTCTTTAAATCCAAGTCTCTGTTAAAGAGTAAATAAAAGATTTAATAAAAAGGATAAAGAAAACGAATTCATTTAATACCTGATAATAATGCCTGGTCTCAAATCGAAATTATTCTTAACTATATTCACGAGTTCTTTTTGGTTCTTTTTTGATGTCCCGAAAGAGAACACAGTTATAGAAAGCGGTTCAGCGATTCCGATGGCGTACGAGACCTGCCAATGAATATATGGATAAATGAATGAAAGTAATTGCAATATAATTACTATCAAGTGTTGGACTCACCTGAACGAGACATCTCTTGCAAAGTCCAGACGTCACCAATGATTTAGCGACCCATCGCGCGGCATAAGCAGCAGATCTGTCCACTTTAGTTGAGTCCTTACCCGAAAAGGCGCCGCCTCCGTGTCCACCCCAACCGCCATACGTGTCAACAATAATCTTACGACCAGTGAGGCCGGCATCACATGCAGGACCGCCCAAAACAAACTTTCCACAAGGGTTTATGTGATAAACAGTGTGTTTATCCAAATACTTGTGCGGAATCACTTCCTTAATGACTTTATCCATAATTTCTTGTCTCAAAACGTCAAGCGATACGTCATCAGAATGTTGAGTCGATACCACCACTGTGTGCACACGTAAGGGAATGGCAGCCCCTCTATCGAAGTAGTACTCACAGGTGACCTGAGTCTTGGTGTCAGGTCTGGCCCACCAGAAAGTGCCGTCTCTTCTCAATTCAGCTAATCTTGCATTCAATTTATGTGAGAGCACAACAGTCAATGGCATGCATTCTTCCGTCTCATCAGTCGCGTACCCAAACATGAGTCCCTGATCTCCGGCACCGATTTCTTCTTCTTTCTTATTCTCGTGAACTCCGGAAGCAATTTCATGACTTTGTTTATCCATTTTTATCATTACATTACAGGTTCGGTAATCAAAACCTTAAATAAATAAAAGCTTGGCTTTAATTATAAGAAATCAGCATTTTTTGTAATTTTAAAATCAGATATTTATTTAAAATAAAAATTTCAACCAATAACTGATATTAGATAAGCAACTGATTTCCGGATCAGGTTATGTGTCAGGTCAGCAGAGCTTTATATGATTTATGCGTTAGCACTAAACCTATGATAAGTTTAGCTTTGATTAAGTTGAGTGATAGCTATGAGTGCAACACACGTAAGACTAAAAGCTAACTTCAAGGCAACCCATTGTCTTATTGTCAGCAACACTTCAATCATTGCCCTAAACTTAGACAATTTCAATGTTATGACAATCAATACCTTTACTGACGTCGTCGTAACCAATCTTACGAACGGTGTCTCTGACGACGGCCTCGATGTCGACATTAGCCTTGGAAGTGATTTCTCCGAAGACAATAATGAGTCCGGATTTGGTGGCCGTCTCGCACGCGACCTTAGAGTGAGGGTCCGATTGCAGGTGAGCGTCAAGTATTGCATCACTTATTTGGTCACACATTTTGTCTGTTAATCAAATATATCAATTAATATATTATTATATTATAATAAATACTATATTGTAAGTGAGAGTCAATGCAGACCTGGATGTCCTTCGCCTACAGACTCTGAGCTGTAAAGAAAAGTGTCCACACTTTCGTTCGTGTCATTCTTTCCATTCAGTACACCATTACTTCCGAATCCATTTGTGTAGATTTCTTCGTTTTGTGACATTTCTGGTAACTCTTTTCGTAAATTAAATTATTGCTTATTATTATTATAAATAAAAGTATAATAAGTTATAAAATTGAGTAAAATATGATTCGTATTTATATATGAATTGATTTGATTGTATTTCTGAGTCAGAGATGCATTTGAATGAATGCATACAACTCTACACTTCAAAGAGAGACATGTGTTGAGAGCAAAGCTTTTTATTAGTCTGTTCTCTGCTTTATCAAGTGATTCGAGTCTAACTTTGACGTCATATAAGCCCATACGAGCCCTTAGTTATAGCAAAGGTTTTTGGTTAGGAATCTAACTTTTTTGGGTTGCGGATCACATAGGCATGGGTTACGGCAGCAGTGATGCACAGCCACATGAATTTTAATATTAATTTTACCAAAATTTTACCATATTTTACATAAATGCATTATATGGTACGTGTAAATGTTTTTTAATATTAAAAGCGTCTATGTCAATTTAATATTAAAAGCGCCTATTTCAATGTTTGAATGGTATTCCATTTGTCAGATCCTATTTGCTTTATATACCGTATGTTGTATTTAAAGTTGATAATTATTTAATCTCAATAGAGCAGTGCAAAGGGTCAAAAGGTCAAAGGCATAAGCAATGGTTTTAAAATCCAAAATACTTCTGATTGAACGTTTGTAGATAAATACAACTAACCTAATCTTGACCTAATTGGATTAGGTGTTAATTTAATTATGATTTGCAACATTAGATACAACACATACATACAAATAAAATAAAGTGTTAAAAGGGCCTTAAACTCATCAAAGCTCACTTTTGATGCTCGGTAAGTCCTCAGTGCTCGAGCACCAAGTACTTCATCTCCGAACACAAGCATCACTGCTTATAGATCACAAACTATAGCAATTTAATTTTGCGGATTGTATTTTGTCGCCTCATTTATATGTCTGACTATTCATTTGTATTGATTTTATTACATAATGTGGTAAATTTCAATCAATAAATCACATACTCAATGAACAACAAGTTTACTTAAAGGTGTTTTTGATCATATCAGTGCCAAACCATCTGATTAGAGATTTCTTAGAAAATCTCTGATTTATTTTTTCAAACCTCACCATGGACTCTGGCGGGAGAACTACAGAAATTCATAAAAATGTTTAGAATAACTCAAAGGACTTTACTATTTAAACATAACACTTAACCTTAAGTTTCGAAACAATTGAACCGATTTCCATAAGAAGGGCCTATGAGTATAGCACTTTGTATATACTCATAGGCCCTTCTTATGAAAATCGGTTCAATTTTTCAGACATTAAATTATAGTAATTTAATTATATTATATAAATGGTATTTTAGTAAATTCTTAAATGCTTTAACTTTTGTTTATTTCATAACTAATCTAAAATATAAGAGTAATCTAATCAAGAAAGGGATTAATGATCGATCACTTTCCCTAAAACTTGAAAATTTAGCGGATCACCAGTGATCAGCAAAACAGACTTTGGGAGTTGTGGTCTACAGTGAGATATATCAAGTGCTTTATTTGATTTGAATGTTCTTAAACTTCCTAAACTATTACTGATATCGACATATCTTTGCGTCAGATATTATAATATAATGAATTGAACGAAAGAGGAAATTCTCATGCAATTGTCCTTCAGAAGAATACGAAGAGCACATCAATCAAGATATAAATATCAATAACACAATCACGTGTATTTGCTATCTTTGCAAAGCAAACAATTTCTATCGCTAGCTCGCACGGCTAACTTTTCATTGAGTTGGTTTAACTTTTCATTGAGTTGGTTTGACTTTTAACACAAACCTCGCCTGACTTTACTGTATAACTAAATACATTTGTACTTTACTTTATCGTAAGAAATATTTAGATAACTGTTAATGCGTTCTTCGCTTTTTAAAGAATGTTTGATTATGAATAGACTGCTTTTTATCAACCCATAACATATGTAGTGCTAGAAATGTTGATTTTGATAATCCTTTAAGTCTAAATATTTTTCTATTAGAAGAGTTCACTTTGAAGTACTTAAATAAAAAATAAGTTACACATAAACATAAATATTTAAGCGATATAATTGTCAAATTTGAGATTTTCCACTCCTTTTATTAATATTTATTCATTAGTATAACTCTTTTTTGTACACTTGTTTATACCCAGATTGAGTCTACATTCGATATCAGGACTCAAATGAGTCTCATGAATAGCATTGATAAAGAATCCGTTTGGTCTCAAAGCCTTTAAAGATTATTCGATTTCATAAGCCTTTAAAACATTAAATATGAGAAAAATGATTATAAAAACAGATTTCATTTTTTAAAAGGACATCTCAAGTGTAACGGATCCAAACGGGACCACTTCATTGAATTGGACGTGAAAGTGGTTGAGTGCGGTTGAGTGTAGTGATCACTTCACTATCTCTCAAAATTTGACAATTTTTATGAAATATAAAACTAATTATAATTGAGTCTCTCATCTCATCGGCTCACTGATTAGTTATTTAGTGCTTTATCTAAAATAATATTCTGTATAATGAATTGACAAACTTTTTCATATCTTTAGCACACAGTCATATCCATCAAATTATAAGCAAATAATAATTGGAATATTCATTATATTCTTTTCTTCAAATCTTTACTTCAACTTTAAAACCAAATTTAGGACAGAATGTGAAAGAATTTTGTGAAATTTATATTAAATTTATATAAATGATACAGAACTGGTACAAAATGTATGCTAGAAATAAAATACCAGTAGTTACTAATTTGTGGGTTTCTTTTAACAATGTACTCATACGTATTGATAATACAGGTATAAAACAATAAATAAATTTTTGAGCTATTATTTAAATATTTATTTATAAAAAAAAGTTCAAATAGTTTTGCAAAATTGTCAAATTTAACTTAAATTTTAGTAAATTTTTTTAATGAGCGAAAATTCGCATAAACTGGAGAACGCTTTTTGTAAACTTAGGGATAGAGTGTCTTCATTGGGAAGCTTAGAAAATAGTTTATTTAATTCAAACCAATCGAGTTCTTCGATTGGTTTGGTGTACAATTTGAGAGTCGCCTCGGGAAACATGAAATGGGGAGACGTGGCCGCCAAACAAGACATATTGATTTGAGACAACTGTACCAGTAATTTGACCGCATCTTCACATAATGGCGGAAATGGAGCACACATTCGAATGAGAGCCGGCAATATTTCAGTAAAAAAAGGAGTTCTTTTGTCACTCGGAAGAACCGACAGCAAAGTCATCGATACGTTGAAACACAATTTTGCGACACTGAACGACTTTGTAATCGAGTACTGTTGGCATAAATACGAACACAGTTTCATTGCAAAAGCCTATTAATAAAAATATTTATTTTTAAAAAATAGTAAATCATTAAAAATAAGAGGAAATGTCATTTTACTTGTTTATTAAGATCCGGTTGTCCTAACAGTTCAGGAATAAAATCAAGACAAATATGCATCGAAGGAATGGCAGAGACGACGAGAGGCAAGAGTTCGCTCGGATATCCTTGAAAATGAACCAATTTTGCTATATTAGGGTCGGAAATGAATATTTGATGCAAATGACTGCATATCAATCCTTGAACTTCTCTCAAGTTAGTCAATAAACTACTTTCTGACTCTCCTTTCTTTGCGACACAACATTCAAGCAATATCTGAATGGCAGCACTCTCTTGAGCTGTCAACAGAGCAGTTCTCAATTCTTCTCTATCTTTATCTTCTTCAACACTCTTACTCGGCCTTTCCATCAAGTGATGCGAGAGATCTATTCTGGAAGCGGCCAGAAATGCATTCAACATATGTAATGTGATTTCCATAAGCTCTGCATTTCTGAAAATGCGTTCATCGCATCGCAACACATGCAGTGGGTCTAACATGATATCACTCCACGTCAATTGTTGTGCTTTTGACACTGTACTCAACAAATTAGGCCTTAATATGTTGACTGTCATGACCCATAGCTTGCGCGGGAAAATGCTGTTCAGTTTGAACCAAACTCTTTTAGATTTTTCACGAACTTGTCTCGGAGTTGATGTTAATAACAAAACAGGCATTTTTGATATAAAATGTGGCGCTAAAGGCCATAAATAGTTTTTAGGCAGAGTTAACAGCCTTTCCAACTCTGAAATTATAATTGAAGGCGAATCTGATTTATAGGCGTTAATAAAGAGCTCTTTTTCTTTTGCTGTAGAAATTTGTTGGCATTTAGAAGTGATTTCATTCTTTTCAGAGGGCAACCAGTCTTTCACAAGACATAGATGTGGGTAATGGTGTGATATGAGGCGCAACAGTGAAGATATTAGAACCCCATAATTGTGTTGATCTCTTCGCGCCTCTTGTATTAAGTAAAATATAGGCAATTGTGCGAAAAATTCTGACGAATACTTCATTACCTTTCTATCAGAAATCAATATATTCTTCATATGAGATAAACGAATGTCTTCATAGAGAAGAACGTAATAAAGTAAGAGTAGCTGTGAAGTGAGCGCACACGACGGCTGTATTTCATCGGTTTCCATCTTATTTTGTTGGTCTTCGTTGTCGTCTTCAATCGAATATACGTTATGTTTAAATATTTTAAGAATTTCTTCTTCAAAAATGGGTTCATTAGTTGTATTCAATGCTAATTTAGAACTCGGGTGTATTATAGAGTTAACGTAGGCTTCTATTAAAGGTAGAAAAATGGGATGAATGGGTGCGTTAGCGTTACAAATCTGCTTAAATATCCAGTCTTTGATCGGAACCTTATGTTTAGTAAAAGCTCTTGTTTTTAATAATTGATAAATACAATGGACCGGCAAAAAGCCGACAACAGAACTGTTAAGATTTTGTGTGACCGGAACTCTGACAGCATGTGCTGTCACTGTCTGATCGGTGAAAATTTCTTGAGTGAAAATAGTTTTAATTCTCGTCAGATTATTAGCCCTTATGGGAAGTTTGATACCTAAAGTAGAGGACACCAACTCTCCGATAGCGTTCATTTGGTTTCCATGAAAGTGAATGGCAATCAAGAGTAACATTTCGCCGAAAGATGACTTCACGTGATTTATTCTCCCGAAATAGCTCTCCTCCTTCACCAACCATTTAATCCATTCAATAGCTTTGCTCTCATTTTCTGTATTACTTATCAACAGAGGAGACGCTAATATCATACAGAGTCCTAACGCTACAAATCTGACACCAATCGAATTCTGTGGCGGATGACATATAATCAGTCTTAAGATAGCATTTGTTTCTTCATCAGTGAACTTCATGGACGCGACGCCTCGTAATGCGCAGTAAAGTCTAACTAATACACAGGCCTGAGATATACCACATTCCAAGCCATCGTCAGTTTTGAGGCCATTTTCAACCAAACGATTAACGCTTTTGAGTAGTTCTGATCTTAAATCAAATAAACTGGTGTGTATTGATTGGTCTATTTTTTTCTGTCCTATTCTGATATACTGTGAAAACCAAGTCCTGACCTTATCGTCATTTCCCAGCAAAATGCCGGTAATGAATGACACGATATCTGTTGGCGGCAAACAATCGCCAGTACTTTCTTTCTTTTGTATATAATCTAAGGTAAGCATAATTGTAAGGCTTGGCATTCGGCACAAGTCAACCGCTACTCCTCTGACTGTCAGCGCTTGCGATGGATTCATAAGACAGAGCAGTCTCAGAGCCGTCATTCGTGTTCGACCACAAAACGACTCTTCGTCTTGTTTTTCGCCATTATTCAAAAGAGTGACACAAACCTCATGAAAAGATTCGGGACTATTGGCCACAAGTCTGCAGATAAGTGCCGTTCCGTTCTTCACGTGAAGTAAGGCTTCGACCACTTCTAATATCTGTAAAGTGTTGGGCAGTTCTGCGACAGCAATGCAGAGCACATCCGACACCTCATCCAAATAGACCTCATTATCGAAGAGTTCAGACGCGCGAAGACCGGTCACCTGTTGTGAAGACGACTGATGTGCTGATTGTCTGACGAAAGCCATGGTTGAGATGATTTCGCTCAACAAAAGTCTCAATTTGCGAATGCCGTCACATCTCTCGAACTCGAGCGCCAGTCCGTCAGAAAGCGATGATATGAGAAGACTATCACTCGGATTGTTCCCGCATTTGATGCGCAACTGTTGCTCTTTCTTGACATCAATCTCAAGCGCATGAAAATCGTATGACAACAGATTCACGATATTATTGATCACTTCTATGCCCGAAAGGATTTTCTGAATGCGTTTTCGGCTTTGCGTCCATTTTTGGCAATTGTCTAATGGTATACACCAACCCATCCGTACAAGACATGGGAGAATTGCTCGAATTTGCCTCAACTCTAACCTTTCGATTGCATCCAAATCCATGTCACGAATCGCACAATAAGTCTTTTGAGACGGAATCAAATCATCCATTATTTGTATCTGTGTTTTGTGTTTGTTATTAAATATTAATTCAATTCATTATTTATTTTAAATTTCAATAAAAGTCATTTCAAAATAAATGTTGAGAAATGAGATTGTATTCAAAGAGATGGCGCTTATGTTCAGCTTATGTTTACTTCACATCATATAAGGCAGAATCCATTAATTACGTTACACGAAAAGGGGTGGGTAGGGGTCAAAACTGGTCGGTTTTAATGACAAATATTTTTTGGCTATAGTCCAGTATGACTTCAACGGAGTGAAGATTGCTTTCCTGTATAGCAGATGAGTAATGCGCTAAAACCTAACCTAAACTTAACTCTATGAAGGGTCAGGTTGTTGTGCAATACATATCTGCTATACAGGAAAGCAAACTTACTCATCGAAAATTATACTGGACTATAGCCATATTTTGTCTGTAATTGTTTTCTCGCCAAAAAGTTTTTTCCCAAATTTCTTTCTATTTCAGGGGGTCCTTAAAATAAAAGATTTTAATGCTATTATTTGGAAAAATATAATTAAAAATCGTTTTTAAAAATTTATATTTTAATAAAAACTGAAATTCTAATGTAAAGGGGGGACCAAAGGATATTTTATCAATTTTTCAGAAAATATAAAAGAGGGAGGGTGGGGTTCCAGCGATGAAAAAATTCCCCATAGGACATAACGTTAAAATTGCGTTACATATGTTGGGTGGTGGCCCATACATAGCCCTTTTCAGCGTGACATCATTTGTGAATCTCCCCTAAACAGGTTTAAAGCAAAAAATAAAGAAATTTTTGTCAAAAGATAACAATGCTCTTTAACAGTGCCCAGTTAGGGGCAAAGGGGCACATGCCCCAAGCTTTTCGAGATTTTTAAGTGTAGGTCTGTTGCATTTAAAAAAAATTAAATCTTAGATTTTTCCTATGTCTCGCTCCAGTACATTATGTTATTTTGATAGGTATTTCATTAACTAATTGAAAGTGAAGTCACTTTAATTCTCTCTCCTCTTACATAATAACGAATTTTAAAGAGTTATCATATCCGTCAAATCAAATACATATCTTTTAAAGAAAGAAATTTTTTTTGATGTTTTGACATTTTAAGTGATAAACTAGAATTTTTATTTAATAGAATTCTTCATAAGTCTTAATCTATAATTAATTTCTATTAACTTATAAAAAATAAGTTGTCCTTCAAATGTCTTATTTCAAGTGTTGTTTGTTTTAACATAATTTTAACAAGAATTATGAGATACTGATCTGTACAGTGATAAAAAAAAGTACCGGTAGTTTTATCTGTCTTTATAAGTCTTAAATTGCTGATTTATTCTGAGAAAATCTAAATATAACTTATTTTTCAATAAAAATTACTTATTTTCAAGTTTGCTATGATTTCCAATGAATTATTTCACTATCTTTTTAGGGCTTAGGGTTTGCATCTCTCCAACTTGTAATAAGATTATGAAAACTTTAAACTCAGAACTTTTTAAACTTACTTAACTTCTATTTTATGGCCAACCCTACAAAATAACTAAATAAATACTTTTAAAAAATGTGAAACAATATTAAAATTTAACTGAAATATTTGTTAAAGAAAAGTTACACATTCAAGTCAGTAGAATATCAGCGATAAGTATAGTATCTGATCGGTGACAATAACTTACTATACCAGAAGTGTCAAAGATTTTATCGTTAATTAGTTAACATTTTTTACAAACCAATGAGTTTTATTTTTGGTTTATTTTTTTGGCATTTTAATGACAATTCTTATCTAGGAATTTTTTTGTATAAGTTATAATAAACTAATTTTTTAAAGAGTTCTCACTTGAAATGCAAGACTGAATTTGTGCCTAAATTAAGAATAAATAATTGAAAGTGAAGCCTAAAAATTAATAAAAAGCACTAAAAAGTTGGGTTATTATTAAGTTCTGGCTATTATCTGAGCTATAATTGTGGTATAATATCAGAGCTATAATTGAAGCAAAAATAAAAATAAATTATGAAAATACGTCTCATTTATTAAACATTACTAACTGTTGAGAAGTTAATTAATGTTCACATTGTTTATATATTTAAATGTTTATTATTAGTAACTCAACAAATACTTAGAACATTAGTGTTGAGAAATACCATTTATTTGAATTAGTAATTAATGCATAAAAAGACAGAAACATTCACTTCACGGTTAATGCATATTTAGAACTTGGCTTAAACTCTCGTTTAAAACTATTTTGAGAGCCTTATTAGTAACAGCCAAGTATAGCACTATAATTTCAAATATTAGCTAAATTTCTATAATTAATTCTTTAGCCTAAGGTTCATAATACTTAATTTTATTTTAAAGACAGAATTAATTTCAAATTATTCAGTGTCAGGATTTAATACACTCACGTCTTTATTAAACGTTGACTACAATTAAAAAAATTACTTTTGATTCTTATAATTACACTTAAAATATAAAATCGCTGAAAAAAGTTATTTACAGAAAGTTTACATTAATTGTGTTTTTTACAAAACTAAAAACAGAATAAATTTATAAAAATGATCGATAATATTGATAGTTATGATGACAATAATAGTTAGATTAAATCAACTCAAGTGGCCTCTGGAAAAGTAGAATAATCTATTTCAGCGATTGGTTTGTTTAGAGTATAAGTCATCCAAATAAATGCAAAACAAACTATTGCTCCAATCGTCCCAATTAGAGAAAATAAGAGCAATGATAATACAAGTGAGAAAAATCCATAGAATAGGGCAGATATAAAATCATCGATTATTATAGTGGTTATCATAAAACAAAAGCAATGAATTAAATAATAAACCGCTGCGAAACCGGTCGTTAGATAAGATCTCCACCACCATTGATGATCCTCAGTATACAAATGCAAATAACAGAACACAACGGCTGTTTGAGCACATATTAATATAGATGCGGTTGTGATTATAAATTCTCCAGAATTAAAGTACGGGTAGTTTTCAATGATCCAAACGGATACAAATGGTATTAATCCACCCAATACTAGACTAACCGGAAACATGCTGTAAATGGGTTGCTTTGGAATGTCCCTAACATTAGCTGTCGGTCGGACTGGATATTCGATTGCCAATTGATAATTAAACCCGAAATAAGAACCGGCAAAAGTTAAGGGTAATGCTAAACCGTAACTGATAAGTATGATAAACATCGCTGGAGTTAAACCTATAGGGAATGCCAGAGCGCTCGATGATTCCAAAAGGAGAAAATTTCTCGTCAAAAATAATACTGCCGTCAACATTATTGGGTTAAGAGCTGATGTTAAAAGACAATTATATTTCCAATTTTCTCCACCAAAACTTTTGTAAAAACGAGAAGCTATATAACCGCCTATACTGCCCACCATTAATATGAGTAATATTGTGATCAGTACCAGCAATACCATAGAAGTCGAGAAGTGAACGAGAAGTGTTAGGATTTCTACAACTCCCAGACAAAATATGTATTGAACGCCAGATCCTAAAAGATAATCAAAAATAAATTACTAACAAAATATATTTTTAAGACATCAGAGGAAAGGGTTCAAAACAGAGCAATATTATGAGAAATTTGCTATAAATTGTATTACATTATGATTTGCATTCATTAAACGTTGAAATAATTAAACCAATTTACAAACTGATAGCATCTGATTATAATTAAATTTCAATAATTATCACTTTTTGCATTCAAGCGCTAACGAAATGATAGCATAAAAACTTTAATTAATAGTTTGAATTGAAAATGAGTTCCTTTCTATTAAGCTTATGAGCCTTTAATTTAATAATTTAAAATCATTTGATTTGTTACTTCCTGTATGAAAAAATATACCTGTAAGTGACCATTCGTTTTATAATTGTGTCAAATTTTCAAAGTTTACTTTAAATTGTTTATAATGTGATTTGTTATGTAATATTTTATTACTTTTGTGAAATCAATGCTAACTTTAAAAAGCAATAATTGTAATAAAATTACTGTATTTTATGAATTTGGCATTCAGTAAATTTGCATAATTAATATGCAAATCAAACTTATGAAACATGATTTACTCCAAGAACTAATATCGCGAATACTTAAAACTCAACAAAGGGTTCGAAAGTGAACTTTTGAAAAAATTATGTCACATTTTTGAGAAAGGAACCTAAAAATCTTTCCGCGTTAGCCTAATTTCATCTAAAGTTCATGAATACAGAATTATCCCACAGAAAGTAATATCAATTTTTCATTATATGTGTCTTATCTGTTAAATCTATTAAATTTTTTAAACAATGAATGTGTGAATTTCATGCCTACCTATCAATGACGAAAAAATCATTGGATACTTAGGACTGCGGAATACATCGTTAGCAATAGCCTGCCATCCAGAATTAGGATTAGAAAGTGGTTTGCTATTCATCCATCCGAACAGTTCGTGTTTTGTTAATAAAGTTCTCGATAATACGAAAACGAAAGGAACCGAAAGAGTTATAACCAAAAGCAAAGCAGTTATGATATACCACTTTCCTTTACTACTTTCCGGAAGAGAAGATAATAGATTATCCCATCTTTGTGTAGTCGTGTCATCTTTTACGAAAGTTACTGAATACGAATGATATATAGTAAAAGCAGACGAATAATTGAGTGCATTAGGAATGTCTAAAAGTGGAGAATCAAGTGCACAGTTTTTAAAGTTTGATTTTTCATGTTTGATACTGCGGGGCTTTATTTTAATAGCTGTAATGCGACCAACTTTATCGCCTAAATTATCACCCCATGGCTTTGCTGTTCCACTTTCGTAAACGAAAGTGAAATCTATGTGATTGAACAGATAAAATGTGTCCGGTTTGGTATCACTTCTCTTTTTAATTCGCTCATCGTTTGCATTTCCGTTTGAATCAACATAATAGCCCACCGGAACACCTATAATGCATTCCAATGGGTTTTGATTGTAACACCACGACATCGGAAAGTTATCTGCGAACCAGTGCTGATAGTATTGCTTTGTCATAAGCATTTTCATAACACTGACCCGGTGAATGTCAAAAATTCTACTTAAATCGTAAGATTTTTTACATAGTAGTCGGCACTGCTCGTTACGCATGAACTTAATGTCATAAGAAGTACGAAAGATTTTGTCGTCCCATTCGACTAAATCTGATTCACTGTATTCGAAGCCTTCAATAGATGGGCAGAAGTCGAACTGATTATAAGAATATGGAATATATGTCTTTTCTGAGTCGAGAGTATTTACATAAATGGGAATTTGTGTCGAACAGTTTTGTGAGGATGCCGTCACATCTGTAGCATTCTCTTTGCAATAGGTGTAAGGCTCTGATGGATTGTAAGGCTGTGGGTATTTGAACCAAATATTGTATTTTATTCCAAAACAATGGCTTACGAACAATACTGTTAGAAAGAAGTGCAAACGGGTGGTTGATGTTGAAAGTGTCATTGTCCTCTTGCTTGAGTAGGTTAATCAAACACCTGCACCTTTTTCAAAGTTTAGAGCACTCTTTCTTTAATTTAAAGATAACTTATAAGAATAGTTCCGCATTAAATTTGCAATTTTCCTTCTCTTCTATATTTATTACGCTGTCATACAAAGTCACACTATTTGAACACTTTTACAAATGTTTATTACTATTTCATTATATGATTCTTCAAATGTTGTTTAAACTGATGTTTAATAAATCACTGAGAAAATAGATACTCAATCCTGTATTCTTATAACTACTTCAACTGGTAAATAGTCTTTTCACTGCCACCGCTAGCAGTGAAATGAGTTTCTGTGTCGGCTAATACTATGCAAGACATGCAAACATAACAAGCTATTATTTTTTCGTAATAACTAAAAAGTTGTCTGACAACTACGATATGAAATTCTAAATATAATTCTCTCAATTGCGTTGTCTCCTTTTTTATTATGTATTTATTATGCTGTGAACAGAAACATTAAAATCAAATAATGTAACCCTTTGTGAAAGTCCTTTTTTTAGCGGTTACTTCTTTTCACAGCAAATTAAGAGCTCAAAGTTGGGCAAAATTTTATACAAACATATTTAGTGTCACAATTCGTGTGCAAATGATTTATTTTCATAAAGTTTTGTAATTGGATCCGAATAAACGTAACTTTGAACTAATAATCATTGCACTTATATTCCATGCATTCATTTATTTTAGGCTTAAAATCTAATTTTTGTCATTTCAATGCGTTACTCAATTTTTCGAGAGCTTAAGCGAGTGGTAATCGAAGTACACCTTAGAAACGTTTAAAATTATGCATATTTATTGAGTTTTATAAAGTTTGTTAATTTTAACTGTTGCTCAAAATAATTGAGTGAATTAAATATCAAATTAATAATCAAATTCACTTATATTATTGCTTATGAATTGATTGTGAATTTAAATTTGATGTATCGAAACACAAAAGCTTTGAAAGCAAATGACCTGTAAATAAGAATAACATAAATGTATCTGCACAGGCATTGTATTCTAATAATAGCACACAATAATTGGTTAAATTCTGATATTATAAAGTTGAAAGTCTCTCTTACAATAGAGAGATCCATACATTTGGCATTTTTTACAAATGCAAAAACAAATAATGAATTCATTTGAGTTAAACATATACTGTATTTCTAATGAGGACATTGTCTCTAAATAGTAAAACTTTGTATTTTTATGCAATGCTTAGCTCTCGTTTAATTGCAAATATAAGTTGCAATTATTATTGACTTATTTTTGTTTAGAATTTTGTTACATTATGTGAAATGTCAATCCCATCCCACCCAATAACTCTATCTTAACCTACACTTTACTTTTTAAATCCGAATGACTGTACTCTCAGTTCAGACTATAATAAATAAATTTAAATTATATTTTTCTCCTTAAAACTAAAGCTGACCTCAAATAAATGCTTTTAATTTTGAAAATGAATGCAAAACTTTTAAGCGTAAAAAAAGAAAAAATTAAGTATTTTTTTCATATTATTCATTATATTTCAAAGCTATTCAAATCCTAAATAAAGATTTCTATTAAACTAATTATTAGAGTATAACTTTGCCATAAAAAAAATTCTAATAGTATTTATTGCAAAACAAAATTTGTTTAATATTTTATTCAAATGAAAAATAGTTGAAATTGATAAATATATTAAATTAAAACCATAAATAGCTATAAACCCATTCCTCCACGACATGGCGGCGACTTATTAATTGAAATTTTACTACTATTCCACTGATGGGGAGTATATGCCTGAATAGTTAGTGCGTGAATGCTATCTGACAGCTCTTCTTTTAGTACTTCATTAATCAAACGATGTCTCTATAAAATGGTTTCAAATTTGTTTGATTTGAGTAACAATATATCAATTTTTACCTTCAAAGAAGTCAAAGTCTCAAATTGTTGAGAAACAACAAATACTCGAAAATGCGATTCAGAACCCTTCGGAACATTATGCATATGACTCTCATTGACAATATTGAGAAAGATTGGCTGTAATGTAAAATTAAAAGGAAAAGCAGTTAAACTTTATTTAAATGAAAATTTCTATTGAAATCAAATGATTAATGAATTTTATGGAATTCAATATAGCTATTGAATGGAAAGTAGGACACTCTAAATGTTTAAATAGCATTATTATTCAGCTTAAATTTCTGACATTCAGAGGATTCATTATTTATAACATTGTTTGTCTTTAAATAAAAAGTCAATGTTTAAAATAAGTTAATTTTTAACTGTTTTTATTTGCATGACTGTGTTAATTGAGGACAAATTCAATTCATTCAAATATAACAATTATTTAATTTTGCTATTTTTGAGATTTCATTCTTACTGTGTTTGAGATAATTTGTATTTTATAATTAAAATTTAATTTAAACATAAATCAAAATTTGTAAATCAATCAATATTTTGATATAAACACTAATACTGTAAATGAGTTAAGCACTAGATTTATAGCGCTTTTTAAAATATGACTAAAACAGAATAAATATTTCAAACAAAAAATTTAATACTATTTCATAATTGAAAAGCTATTTTCAATTACTAGACTTAATCGCTGAAATCAGATCCATTGGATTCATATTTCTATTGCATATATTGTGAACCGCAACGAAAAATGGAAACTCATCTAAAACTTGTTTTTTATGGAGCAGTTGATAAACGACTTGTGCGGTATGCGGTCCCTGAAGTTTTTGTCCGTCTAATAATTCATTTTCTAAAATATGGAGTGATTTATTAGATTTAATTAAAGCTTCGCAGACTTTTCGATTTCTTCCGCCAAAACAACTGGCGATAGTGTCAGCGATACCGCAATTTTGGAAAAAAGTCGATAACTGATAGTTCGGATGGAAAACCTGCACAAATCGAACCGTCTCTTTAAGACCACAAGTAATTGCAGCCGATTTTGTGTTGATACCAAACCCCAAACCATCTACAAGTCCTGCGCCACAAGCGATCACATTCTTAAGCGCTGCACACATTTCAATAGTAGGCATATCTTTACAAACAGACACTTTGAAATAGTGGGCTGAGAATAGTCTACGAAGTATTTGCTCACTATTTACATCATCGTTTGGGGGACTGAGAGTGGCCTCACTATACTCTTTTCGGGCCACTTCTATTGCTATATTAGCACCAGAAAGAACTCCCACTTCTATATGTAATAATCGTTTAATTATTTGTGAAGTTCTCTCAATATTTCCCGCGTTATCGATGTGTAAACCTTTGATAAGTGAAATTCCGATTCGTTCATCAGTTGAAATACAACTATTGTTGATGTCATCACAAAGATCACGAATGTATTCATGAGGAACCACAAAAATAATTATATCGGTTTGAGAAAGAGCTTCACTCAGGGATGAAACTGGTTTCACATTCTTTGGCAGCTCTATTGCACTCAAATAACGACTGTTTTGTCGCGTTTTTTCGATTATTAATCTTAGTTTTTCATCTCTTAAGTAAAGAATCACCTCTTCATCAAATATATCACTATTTTGAGTTACATTATGACCAATCAGATTAGCAATAGCTGTACCCCAAGAACCGCCGCCTAATACTGTAACTCTTTTTCTTGTTTTAGAAGTTTGTTTTGCATCTAATGTTTCATTTGTTGAGATTCGTGCCACAGATAATGACAGAAGATTTTCAAACTATGATTTTTTGAATTATACTTGTAGTTAAGTTTTAGGAAAACAAGGTTTTAATCCATTCAATTTTGAGGCATTTATGGAAATTAATGTTAAAAAATTAATATTACAAAAAACGCATATCTGTTAGCATAACAAATATAGCAATAAGTTCGACTCATAACTCAATAACAGAACTAATTTTCTAATTAACTCATTTTTTAAACAGATTTTAATTAAATTCGGTAATAAATATAGACATTAACACAAAAGAGATCACTATATTGTAATCAATTGTGATTTTTCTCAAATTAAAAATTTATTAATGTTTTAACTTTTTGTCTCATTTGTAAATAATATAATTGAATGAATCGGTTTATAATTCAATAATTTTTTGAAAATTAAATGATAATCATAAGTAAACTTAACACTGGCCTCAATTTTAGATCTCTTAGTATAAAATTAATATAAAATTAATATAAAATACTTAACAAAATGATTACTACAATGAACAACTCGTAAATGTGAAACTATCTTCATCTCAATCAAAGAATATTGATTTCAGTTTTGATTCAACTTAATTAAAATGTAAATATTTGTGATTAAAGCTGAATTATAATTTGAAAAAATATCAAAATCATTCTAATACTCTTGACTCGAGTTAACATTTGTATAACAACTTTAGTTGTGAGTATTTAATGAAACATTGCATTTAAATGAATGCTTTCCATAGACCCCAGGCTCAGCTCGAAGAGCATTTTAAAGTGATAGATACTGTGGGACACATTTTTAAAAAGTCGGGTCCGATCTGAAAGTCGACACACTTTTAGCAAATATTGTGGTACATATTCGTTTTTATGTGTCATGTTTGGGTCATTTGATGAACTCGACTATCAAAATACATTTAAATAACTAGATAAGTACTGAGGGATAAAGTATAGCAATACTTGTATATAAAAATCTCAAAATTAACTCTGCATTCATGCAGACTCACTTCTAGTGCTTCTAATCCTAAGATTGATATCATATATGTCCTGAGACTACTTTTTAAACAGTCTCTGCTTTGTCTTTGATTGGAATTGAGTCAGCCCTTTGTGAAAAGTGACGATTCTTACAGTTTAGGTTTGGGCCCAAATGTGTCCCACTGTATAAATGACTCAGATTTGTGATTCATTCAGAGACAGCATTAGTAAACTTGAAGCCAAACAAACCTTTAATTTGATTTCCAGTTTTGATTTAATAGTGGTTTCTATTGGACCACAACTGCTATTATTTGAAACATTTCTTATTTCATAATTATTTTGTCCATTAATTGGGATATTAATTGATTTTAATGAATAACACTTCAAATTGTTTGTCAATAATAGATTCAAATTTGATTTAAACCTATTTATTAGAGAGAATGCCATTTCTTTTGTTTCAATACTATTATAATTATTATAACTGTTAAGTAATAAATATTTAATTCATCAAAATTTTAAGTTTAATCACATTTAAACTGACTTTTGCTTTAATTTAATACTGAAAATGATTTAGTCTTTAAAAATTTGAGAGAAATAAAAAACAATCATAAATACCGTTATTTCAGGTGAAAACAAGTTGTCATTAAATTGATGTAAACTATCATTATTTCAAACTTTAAGGGATTTCTTAAACATATAAATATTACGTTATTTATGTATTAAATGAATGTTTATCGCAATAATTGGTTTAAGTTATATTAAATTGATTTAAACTTATTTTGAAACATAAATTAATTATTATTTAACTCTAATTTATTTACATATTAGTATTTCATTACTTTATATCAATATTACATCTCTTTTATTATAATTGATTCAATTTTTTCATATCAAACGTGCAATGATTTTGGTTTAAAACAGAATTACTTTTAAATATTGATTAATAATAATAAATATAAATTAAAAATGATTTTTATAAAAAACAATTGTTTGTGTTTAAGCAAACAACAGAGGCATTTATTTACTTATAATAAAGTCTGTCATGAATTTGCTGATAATAAACACAAAAGCATTACAAACAAGAAAAAGTACGAAATAAATAGTAATGAAAATGCGCGACAAATGAGTGATAATATAAATCCTTTGGCATTACAATCGCCGCAACGCTATTGTGTGGATTGTGTTAAGTATGAAATCATTATTCAATTTGCTATTAAAGTGATTCAAATATAGTTTTGTATTATATCTAAAAACTATAGAAAGTATGATTACGAGAACTATTTGTCAACTTTACTATTGAAAGACTCGTCTCTAAGGAGGAATGCGTTTGCCATCAGAGCATTCAACGCAGAATTGTCTCAAATACGAGATCTCACGTCTACACAACTTTTGGCTCAAATGAGACTTCAATTCTGGTCCGATCTCATCGATCAGATCTATACCAATGAACCCATTCTTGCAGCTGATTATCACCCCATTGCTTATGAGATACAAAGAGTAAAACTTAAGTTATATTTCAAGTCAATCACTATCTGTTGTGTTAATTATTTTAATTATTTATTTAAAGTGTGAAACGAAAGCAAAGCTATCAAAGCATTGGTACAAAAAACTGATTGAGATCCGAATGAATGCAATTAATTTAAGTGATTTTCCGTTTAAAACTATGAATGATTTGGAACAATACTGTGATTCAACTGTATCTCCAGTTTATTATCTAATAATTGAATCGTCTTTTGCTTTGTCTCAAAATAACAAACTTTCATCAAATGAGAGAATTATTTACGATCACATCGCGAGTCATGTGGGAAGAGCTCAGGGAATCACTAATACTTTGAGAGGAGTCGCACATAATGCTAAATATAATCGCTGTTATATTCCTTCAGAACTTTTAATAAAGTATAACACATCTCATGAAGACTTTCTTAGATTTAAGCAAAGCAAAGATGTCAAAGATGTCTGTTTTGAAATTGCTTCCAATGCTAACCAACACATAGAAACTGCAATTTCATTACTCAAACAAATCGAAAGCACTAAAAGACTCATTTTTCTGCCGATAATCGCTTTAAATAATTATTTAATTGGACTCCAAAAGTGTGATTTCAATATTTTTGATTCTAAATTAACTTCAAGACAGGGATTATTACCGCTTAAACTATGGTTTAAATCGAAATCTTTTTGAATTTTGTCTTTTTTAATATTTACTTAAATTATTTAATAAATTATTGTCTCAATAGTTAAAGTTATATAAATAGGATTTAAATATTAGTTTATCTGTATTTTAACATTTATTAAAATTTTATTCAATAAAAACTGAATTCATTTTCAAAGTTAGCGCCAAAAGAGTTATTTAAACGAAATAAATACTCGAATCACGTGACAGAACATTTGTAAGCAACTAATGGACAAAATATATTGAATTGATATAAAAGTAAATAATTATTGACTTTTAGTAAATGTTTAAAATTGATTTAATTGTGTTTTAATTATAATAATAAATAATGAATATATTACACCACAAGTCATGGCACGTGAGGAACAAGAAGAACATAACTCGTGTT
>JAUJYT010000292.1:0-22015 GCA_033996565.1 Nanhermannia nana
AAGTTTTGATTAAAAACATTAAATTTTTTTTAACTTAATACTAGTGACAAGATTTGAAACTTTTATGTAATATTTACTGAAATTTTGATTTAAATAAATGTTTTGATTAAATTTTTTTATGAAAACCTATTATTTTAATTGGAATATAATAGAAGATTATTTTATTTTTGTTTAAAAAAATTTGATTGAATTGAACCCAAATCCTAATCAAATTTTTTTAAAATGTATATTTTGTTCCAATTATTTGCTCTAATTCTTAAATACCTTTTTAAATTTAATTTTTTGATTGATTACAATTTACAAAAAAATACTTTGGCCTATAATTGACGATAACCTACACCTTAATCTATAGTGAATCACAGAATATTCTTGATTTGCCTCTCGATATAAGCGCAAACATAATATACAAACATTACAGATAAGAATCGCATAATAATTACCATAAAAACAAATTTACAGCAAATGATTACTAACTGACTGTAATAAAATATTCCAATTAAAAGACAAGAATGAAAGCGATTAGCTTTGAAAAAACAATTTGCAAAAAAACACTACACTCAACATATTCATCATCACATAAAACCTTATCCAACTGCGCTTTCAAAAGTAATTTATTATATTCTCACTGACAATACTATAAGCAATAATATATAAAAATGTTTAACTTCTAATCTATTCTTTCTTTATATGATTTCAACCTTTAAGGTGTGATACAAGTTATGAGAAAACCAAATGCATTCAAAAGACCACTATTGAAAGCACAGTTGTGTAACGTTCAAAAATATTGTGCTAAAGCTCGAAAACTTTATATCTATATTGTAGTTAAAAAACAATACATTCATTATAAATAAATAAAAACCCACAGTCTGTAAAAATTGAAATCTGAAAACTATATTTAGGAAAATATTAACAAAAAAAATTATTTACTAAATAAATCGTTCTTAAGATTTGTATTCAAGCTTATAGTTTATATTTTAGGCATTGATTTTAAATCTTAATTAATTACACAAATTAAAAGCATAAAACTTCAACTCTTCACTATATGGGGGTTTTCGCTATAATCCATTTCACTATAACTGGTGTCAACTGTATTGTCTATAAAATATCTAAATCTTAGAGTTTTAAGATTTGAATTTTCGAGTTTCTGAACTTCAATATAAATAAATCTTAGCCTTAAAAAAACAGTTGTATTGCATACCTCTGCGGGTGGTTTCCCGGCGTGGGCTTCACAGGTGAGCTCAATGGTCATGCCAGCGGTTGTCCTCAGATAATCTCCCTGTGCTCTCGCCTGAACAATAATAGGCGGTTCTGGTGCTACAAAAACACTGAACGCTGCACTTCGAGATCGAATACCTCGAACTCCTTCTGAGGCTCCGACTTGACATTGAAATGTTGCGTCGTCTTCGAGACTGACTGAATTGATTTGTAGGGAATAATCACCTGAAGAATGTTTAGTCAATGCAATTATCAGTTTAATAATCATTTCATTAAATATTAAATTTCTTTCTCTATTGTGAAGAAATAATTTATGTTTTAATCAATTAATACCTTCATCGTCAGTACCAATCATTGTATATCTGGGAAACCCATTAAGATTACGCTCAGTTCCCAAACCAAACCCATCGCGAGTCCCTATTTTACAAATGTAACCATTTTTGCATTTAATTTATGTGAAATATTTTTTTAATGAGTTTATGAGAATGTATTGGTTTAAATAAATTTTCAAAACTAGAATTAATTTTTCTCATTATTAAAAATGAATTAATTTCAATAATACATACACTGAAGAGTCCCAACTTTATTCACTACACGACACGGAAGTATAACTGTATCGCCAACTATTGCTGTTTTATCACTCGGTTCAATTGCAAACCTTTGCGGTATTAATGCTTTATTCAGAGAAATTAAAATAAATAAATATTTGATTTGAAGACATTAATTAAAAGACATTAATTAAAAGACATTTTTGAAATCGTTTGAGTTCTTTCTTTATCAGTACTGTATGTAAGATCTGAAACATATTTTATTTGAATTCCTTGTTATTTATATCTATTTGTAAATCAAAATAAAGTTTTCTCTTTCAAATGAAAATCAGTAACAAATAGTTTCACATAAATTCCTGACAAAAATTCCTTCAAATATCTATTGAATGCCTAATAATACAAATATCTATAAAATTGACATTTTATGACAGATATAAAAGTTTTATGATTTATATTTTTCTTTTAAGGCTATTCACTCATTATCTAAAAAATGCTAAAAATTCTCTTTAAAAAAGTAGACTTTCATTATAATGCATAAAATGCAAGCTAAAGCACTTTCTTATAACGAGAGTTCATTATAAGCGAATTTTTTAGTTTTTAGTATTACAGTATAAAAACCAAGAAATATGTCAATAGATGTTCACTAATAACGAAATATTCTTTATAATTGTGTTCACTATAACGAGAGTCTACTGTATCAAATGGTTTATCATAATAATAAACAAATAGTTTATTGGCATCAAAACTATGCTTTATATCTGTTTACTATTCTTTCTAATCCTTGTAATTGAGTGTCAAATAAATTGATTAAAACATATTTACGTTGAGCTCTAATTAGACACCAAAAAGATATAACAGACGTGAGACGAAACACAAAATGAGCACAATTTAGGCAAATCATTGCTATTCTAATGACGTGAAAAAGTTAATCATTTGATTCTCTCGATGAATACGCAAAGTTATCACAATTTAATTGTAAACTATTGTAATAAATATCGAGAAAAACCAATTTTCTTCCGCTTCTTCTCCAGTACTTGTCCACAAAAACTCTTTTCCAACTTATTTTCTCCCAAAAAAACTTAATGACACCAAAACTGCTGATCCTATAAGAAAAAGAAGTGAAGTGAGAACACAGAGAAATATCACTTATCATTACTGTATTTCTGGAGCAAATATTTTTTGGAGTACTAGCTCTTGTAAAGGTGTGCTATATTTTTAACAATTTTTGTCTATTTCTTTAAACTGTTTTGGTATTGATTCTGTTTAAACTAATTATCATATACTTACTATTTGACCCATTTTACATACACTCAATTCTTAATCCTTTGGATGTCCGGCTACTGACCTCTCATCCTAAGCTTTATATTACAACTTAATATAGCTATAACTCAAGACAGTATTGTTAGAGCTGCCAAAGAGTAAACTACTTTCAAATGACTATACTTTTCAATCGCAAATTAAAGTTTATATTTCTTAAAATAAAATAATTGTTTTATAAAGAAAACGACTGCAAACTTATTTCGTGAAATAAATTATAAATTTAATAAAGACTTTACACTCTCAAAATGCTTAATCTTTTGATAATGTTATACAATCATTATTAAGACATAGTTTATTGTCTGTTATTGTAATTGATTTTAATTTGCAAAAGAGATATTAATACAGGTATTTCTGGGCTCTCCTGATAACTAAAATTTTCTATATGTAAAAGTTTAACTCTTTTTCATAATAAAAATTCATTATTTTAAACATATGAAAAAATTTATTTAACGTCAAACTTATTATTCATTAATTTATATGATTTGAGTGAAAGTGCATTTTGAAAATTATCCTTTAATTTATCAAAAAATTTAAATATTAATAATAAAATTATAATAAATTGATGAAAAACTAAATATTTTTACATAAATGTGGAAAAAGCAATACTTTGATTCACTATATATTAATCACTTATTAATAATTTACAACTTATAAAATACTGTATTTTAAGTTTTGTAAATTATCACAATTAACATTTTCATTTATTAGCTGTTAAGTTGTTTATATTGCTTATAATTCAATTTTATTAATTATTTAAAATTTTTGTAAATTAAAAAAATATTCTTTAATTAGTAAAACAAAAAATTGTTAAACATTACGTAATTTTTACAAAAATATGGTAAAGAATCAGAACTTATTATCAATTTAAAAAATTGCCAATATAAAGTTTTGAATGTGTATATCTTTTATAGATATAATAACTCTATTTTATTAAATTATTAATTACTTACAGCTTCAAAATATTTGGAAGATCTTTTTTAATTTCTTATTAGAAATATTATATAAGATTATTAACTGAATAATAATCAAATTATATATATTAAAGGGGTCTAACTTTGAGACAAAATTAGAGGAAAAAATGCACTTTTAGTACTGGCCAGTGTTTGGGCAAAATGTTAGCATAAAAGTGGTTTATCAGACAATTATTACGGTTTAATAGTAACAAACAAAATATTGCATTTACTTTATTTAATTAACTCTAAAGTAGTTAACAATAGTATCAATACTAATAACATGTGTTAATAATGTGTTTACAATTGTCTAAAACTTAATTACCAATAATTGATATGAGACAGTCAGGTATTATATAATAGAAAGAGAATAGGCATATGAGTTCAATAGGGTTAATAAAATAATACTTTATTATTTGAGAGCTTGTGATGAATATATAGACTAGTGGTATAATCGGAAGCTTAAAACTTTTAAAACTTCAATTTTAATAGAGTTTATTTTACATACTTTTTAATAAAAAAAATTATTATTTTATAACTCAGATGAACTGTCAATTTTACAAAATTAACAATACTGCTTTTATAATGTGTCTTTATAAAATAAATATTTTACATATGCATTGTTTGAAAGTTGCAATAATTGAATGTATAACTTTTGAGAACCATATTAATGAATCATTTTTTACATAAATTAAATTATTTGCTTTTAAGTAAAATTAAAAATTTAGAAATATTGCATCTTTTACTGCAAGATTGTTGAGTACGTCGATAAACTTGTCGTCCGACATATTGAAATCATTTCAATATAAAAGATTTGCAATGTATTCATTATTAATGAATTACAGTCTAAAAATAATTTATAATACTTATAAAAATATCAGATTATCCGTTATATGCTTTTATTAACTGAATTAATAAGTGTTTAAATTGAGTTAATATATAAGTTAAAGTTAAGAATTTAATTTTCAATAGAAAAACAAATATTTTGAATTTTTAAAGTAAAAGTTAATGTAATTAAATAAAACATAATATAATATGCTCTTATATTGTATAAAATTTTACCAAGTTATCAAAAAAATAATAAAATTATTAAAATAATTTTCAAAATAAAATAATTGAGACAAAAATGAGAAATACAACTATTATAACGTGTTAAGAGACCTTTTAATAGATAAAACTAAAATTTAACTTACTTAAAAACTTGTTAATTATAAATTATTTACAATTTACAGCTCTGAAAATAATCAGTTATTTGAATTACAGACTGGAATTACATTTAAATAATCCGTGGAATTAACAGAAAATTGTTTCACACAATTAATAGTTATCCCTAAACTTGCTTAAGCTCTAGTATCAAAAGTCATTAATTCATCTTATCTTTTACTCAATTCTAAACTAATGATATATCTCTGTCTCCCCCCCCCCCCCCGACTCACTCCTTACTCATAATCTCTAATATACGGAAACAAATCATTTTTCATTAAATATTAGTACAAAAAGAATCTGATATGAAAACAGTTAGAGAACTGATTCGTAAAATAGAAAACAATTTAACACATTATACGTAATATATATGATGAAAGTATAATTAAAATAGGCGTCAGGTGTGAGATGTGCTCATGTTCTTCATTCTGATCGATAATTGCCGCAGAATATTATGTATTATTTGCTTAAGAGATAAGACTAACAAAACAATTACACAGCTATGAAAAGTACTCAAATGTTTTAAAATTTTCATAATTGTAAAAAAATTTTACTTTAAATAATAGGCTCTCGTATAGGAAATTGCAATGAGCTATAATTGAGTAACTCTTGTGTTTGATAATAGATTATGATTTTCAAAACTAATTAACACATTAAATATTTAACTTATTCTGAAACTGCTTTGTATACTATTTTTAAATAATAATATAATTAGAATTTAGTCAAAGTTTACTTATTTCTTATGAAGTTATAATAGTTTTCTGAGACATTTTTTGACACGTTTTAAAATTAATAATGAACTTAAACATAAAATAATTATAAATAATGAAGATATAAATGAAAGCATTTTTAACAACAAAAACAAAAGACTGTAAAGTATTCGTATAAAAAAACATTAACTGCTATTGAAATATTAAGTTAACATTTATGGCTAACCTTTAATAACCTAAACATCTTATATTTTCTGTAAGTTAATTAATAGATTACATAATTTTTCTTAAGATGACATTAAAAAATTCTTTAATTTAGATTTGAATAATAACTTAATTATGTTTTACAACTAAATCATTAATTGTTTTCTAACTATAATTATTTGTTCAAAAATTGGACATAAAATTAAACAGAAGTAGAATTAATTGAAGTTTTGAAGAATATTTAAGTTATATTCACCCAAAATATAATAAGATTGTGAGGCATATTAAAAGCAAAAATCTTTGACCTAACGATGTATTTACATAACTATTTTTGAAGATTTAAAAACAATTTTTATGATTAATGATATTTCTATAAGAAAATTATATGTAATATACGATAGAAAATGATTTAACAAGAAAAATACCGTCAGAACATCTAAATTATTGAAATACCGATCAAATAAAGCATTAATTTTACATCAATTTTAAGCAAAAATATCAGTACATTTATCGCATAGCAAAACATATAAAGGAAAAGAATACTTATAAAGAATACCAAAAAAGGTTATGTTTAGGATACAGATGAAAGAGGAATCAAGTGAGCAAAGAAAATGAGATAATAAATTGCTTCTGATATAAGTTAAAACGAGTTTATGGTCTCTTAACCATAATTCACAATTAAGTAGTCAAGCATTTAAAGGTTGATTTCACGGCTATTTTGATATTTTGTTATTACCCGATAAATAGGATAACAAAACAATAAATAACATGAAAATAATTCATAATTTGCAGCTAAAAAGCTTATAATAAATTTTTAAACAGGAATACACCGGTATAGTAAACCATTTTATAGTGAGGCCAATTGTAGCACACATTGCATTCAACTTATGCTAAAATACAACTTTTTATAATTGAAACCCCTATATAGTGAATACAGAATCTCAGTCCACAGCTATTCCGTATATCGAGGTATTACTGTATTTATATATGAAGGAGTTTTTCCTTAATGTTCTCTATTTTGTGATCACTTTTTAACCTTTTATTAGAGGCAGAAAATGGGAAAAAGTGTGAAACATGTCTGATATCATATTTATTATATAAGTCATAAAAGTGTTACTAACTATACAGTGGGGTTAGTAATCAATCACTTTTGCAGTTTAACATTTGACACCCTCTGGTTTTAGAGATCTGCTGCAGCAGTATATATGGTTTGGCTGTTATACAAGTGTAGAGCACAGTAGAATTTCCTAATAATAAAAAGCGAATGCAAAAGAAATGACTATAAGCTTATTATAACGAGAGTTCATTATAAGCATATTTTTAAACAATTATTATAAATAGCGAACAATGTTTTCGTCATTAATAGAGAGAGATTTTTATATACGAGTTTATCATAATGAGAGTCTACTGTATGAGTAGTTTTTGAGATTTATCGTGAAATGAGTTATTATTTAGAAAACACTGAAGGGATGGTATGTGACAAACATTGTTGAATGTATTGCACAAAATTGTTCTATCGATACAGTTATTAATCACTTCATTTATAAATTGACTTAAATATACTGTTTATAGAGTTATAAAATATTTTATATCTAGAAATTCTTGAATTTATCGAATATTTAAAGAATTAAATTTAAAAAAATATTTCTTAAACTTGATTTGGAATTATTTTTTGTTTATATTCTTATACCATATAATAGAAAACTTTCTTACTTTTGCATTTGTAAGTCATTTAAATTACAGGTTAAGAAAAACAACAATTTTTCGTATAAAAGGAATGATTAAATGGTTAGTAAATAACATTATGTAAAACGTAATGATCACATCTGGTGACCAAAAGCTAAAGACTGGTAATGAGATAAAGGGATAGAAGAAAAACACAAAAGTGTTGAGTGGTTCCAAATATAAGCATAAGTACTGCATAAACATGTTTTGCTTTATACACAAAACAAAAAGTGTTTAAAAACTATCCAAAACTGTTTCCCACTTTATTCTGTCTGAGCACAGATGTAAAACTAATTTTTCATCCGTGTCATCGATTTTATTTAGCATTTAATTGCATAAAAATCATAAGTCATTGAAAATATTCTTTTCATAATTAAGTCAATTCTTTTGATTATAATTTTTATGTATAATTATTCTCTACTCAAAAATTTGAAGCCTATGGCTATCAGTGGTTAACATTATAATCAATAGTAAGAGAAAATTTCTTTAAAATATAAAATGAAAAGCAATATATATTGGAAGTGAAGCTGAGAATAAAAGTCAAACTAACAGAAGAAATAAAAGCATTATTGCTATCAGCGATCGGTTTGAGACATAAAAATCAAGTTTCATTAGAATGAGAGGAGAAATAACTTTAGATTTTTTGAAAGCCTTTGAGGGCGAAGTTCAGCGATTATTTAGAATTACTTGAGTTGAAAAACTGATGAAATAAACTTTTTTCTACTTTATGTTCTATACAAACAATGCTCTTAATGAACAGTTCATTAAAAATAACTTATTATTCAATTTGTTTATCAAAGTAAAGAATAAATTTTTCTTTAATTAAAGGAATATTTTATTCTCCAAATTAAATTACAATATTTCAAGTCTTAAAAAATATGATTTCGTTTGTATATTAATAAAACTTATTAAAAGACTATTTATTTTTTAATAAACTGCTCAAAAACTTATAAAAATAAGAATATTCTTAAAAATAACTTTGAGATAAACTGATATTACTTTAATACCATACTCTTCAAGAATAGACAGAATTTGCATAATAATAGATATGGGTTTGAAGTGAATCACAAAAATTTAACGTTTATTTTATAAGAAAAACTTTACTTTTAAGGGAAGTAAAAGACTTCACTCAAACTCATAAATCTTAAAAGTAATATAACTTTTATGCCAAGAAATACAGTACTATTATTACTAGTTTTCAGGATTACTAATAATAATAATATTACTTAATTATTATAATAACTTTATGCTTAGATTTCATATAAATCTATAACACGGAAAATAATACAGCATTTTATGAGATGACAGTTTCGCAAAGTTTTAATTCCTTTCTTATGGGAATTATGTATTAAAACTAATTTCATTATTGAACCAATTATTGAATTTTATGTGACTTGAAAAATAAATTCAAAGTTTTGTGCAAATGAGAAAATTTTTATAACTTATTTATCTTTAAATTAAGAAATACATAAAGATTTTTTGACTATAAGTCAAATAAAATTGTTTAGAGTTTAATGTAATAAAAGTTTAATAGTTTGAAAGGAATTTTGTTAATCATAATTGAGTTTTAATGTTAAATAAATTTATTGACATTTTATTTACTTTATATCTAAAGAATTTAATTAGTTTTCAAAACATAAAATTTTGAAACAGAATATTCTATTTATGCTATTTTGACGAGAGAAAGAGTTTATATTATAATTATTTAAATTACTCTATTGTTTAATGTTCTTTATTGTTAACGATAGTCATAATTGTCATAAAATTTTCAAAACTTTGTAATTTGTTGTAAAATATCTTTAAAATATTAATTCATCCAAAAAATAACTAAAACAATATATAAATAATAAAAACTCATATTTCATAAGAATTTTTTTATAGCCTCCAGTTTAGGATTTAATTAGATTTTCTATTCAGTAATAAGAAAATTATTATCGATTCAGATCTGAACAAATGCTAAGCAATAATTATTTTATCTTATTATATATGAAAGCCTTTTCACTCATATAAATGAACATCGAATTAATAGTTGCATTTATTTTCATGTTATTTGCAGGTTATATAAAAACAAATATTAGTTTAATCTATCAGTTCATATGCATGTAAATCATCTTAAATTATATATACAGTAATACCCGTATACAGCGAACTCAATATCTTGTTCATATACAGTAGATTCTCTATATTGGAGTATTCTCTATAATGTACTGTATATATGAATTCAGATAACTTGCATTTATATAAACTGATAGTTTAAACAAATATTTGATTTATATAACGTGCAAATAATATGAAAATAATTGCAAATAACATCTATTATTAAGTTAAATAAACATTATGTGAAATTCTTTACATAAATCAATCATCAATTGAAAGGGTTTTATATAATTAAAGGCTTTCTCCATAAAACTCACACTAAATGAAAGTTTAAAATAATATTTAATTTTGTTCTGAGTTATAATTTATTGTTAGAACAAAAATATTTTTTTATTTTTTCGATATTAAGTCCATTTTTTGCATTCTTATCATTAATGCAAATTTAATTATTTTCTAATTGCTATTAATGGTAGAGAAAAGTTCATTAAGCGTACAAACGAGTGGTTGACTAGAAGCTTGAAACCGGAGCAAAATATTTGACAGTCTTTTTAAGAGCTATTTTTTTAAGGCTACAAATTATATATAAACAGAGAGAAATTCTTTTAGCCTAAAGACAAACGAAATAAAAAAAGTTTACATAGAATTTATTGAACTCTAGTTATAAAATAGGAGAAAAGGAGAAATAACTTCTCTATGAAGATAATGATATTGAATACGATAAGTATAATAAGAAATTTCCGTTTTATAAATATATATAAAGTATAAAATATATATTGACTGGTCTTTAGTCAGTTTACACAAACTTTTACCTCATTTATGGCTTTCAGAAAAGGGAACAATAGAAAAATATAGTTTTGGGTGAAAATAAGTCTTCATGAAAGTTGTTTTTTTAGTATTAAACTCATAAATGTTTGACAAATACAAGTATAAGAGAACTTGTTCAGAATTTGTTAACTATATATATATTTTCTTAGTATTGAAATTAAAAAATTTGAATAATGAATTTATATAAGTATAGTATGTATTTTGTTTAGTTTAGACCAGTATTCGCTTGATCACCACAATGTCTCTTTTTGTATAAAAATACATAATTGTGATTCATATAAACAAAGTGCTAACATTATAAAGGGTGGACTAAAAACAAAAAATTTTAAAAAATGTATACGAAAAAAATTATGTATAATAAAAAATATAATAATCTTCGAAAAGGCTGTTATTTAAGCTAAACTACAGTATTATAAACTGTAAAACCACTGAAATTATGAAAAGTTTATATTTATTATATTATTTATGTACCAAATTTGGAAAGAATTACAGAATGAATGGAGAAATTTTTAAAATTCTATAATATTTTTTATGTCAAATAAAATTTTTATTCAAAAATGTTTTATTATTTACTAAAGAATATGAATTAAAAAGCAATCTGTAAAAAAATGTTTTGAAATCAATTGTACCAAAACGTAATATGGTTTCAGTGTATGAATAATTCAAATACAATATTCAAACAATGTTTGAAAATTAATTGAAAAAACAATTATAACAAAAACATTTACAGCTAATGAATACATGAAAGTAAATCTTTAGGTACTTTACGAATCTTCTCACAAATATGTTAACCTAAATATATGTCTCTCACCCGGTCAGCAAAAAAATGTAAGAAAATAATATATCTTTTTATGGAAATAATTTTAAATCATAATTAAGTTTTTCTGAAAGCTTTTGGTTTAGACATAAACTTATAAAAACTGTAAAATCTAATCAAAGGGCGAAATATTATTCTTCCTAAACTTTTGTTAACTTCATATAAAAGTTTAATGCATACAATTTTTTCTCTCTTAACATAATAATATCATCGATTTTTGAATTTCAAATTTTTTATGAAAATTTTATTTTTCTTTTTTCTCATGTATTTTCTTCTCATATTTTCTTTATTTTGTGGGCAAAAGTATACCATGAATGCTATATTAGTAGAGAGGGAACAATAAATATCCGTTTATTTATTGGTTGAACAATAACACAAAGATATAGTAATAAGTATTTTATAATTTATTGATATTTTTTTATATATTTATGTATTTTTATTATTAAGTTAAAAGAAATTTGTGTTGAGATATAATATGTAAAAAAGATTTTGAGCTTTTATGAAGATATCTATTAAAATAAATCAGAACTACTTTAGAATATGGAAAAGTTTTGCATTTATAGTAAAAAATAATTTATGAAAACTTTTTTACTTATGATTTTTAGACGAAATTTTTAAAAAAATAATTGTATTATTTTGTCTCATATTCATTACAAATGTATAATAAATTTTAAGCCCATTTTATGAAATTAGCTTAAAATAAAATTTACCTAATTTTTGTACCAAATTTTGATAATTAAGAGAAAACATTTTATAACTTATTATTTTGTATAAAATGTTTTATTATTCATTCAAAACTCAATACAACTTCAAAAATATCGTGAAAACAAAGCGTTTATTCTGTATTCCAAATAGTAATTCAAAAATAACGCAAATGAATAGACATTTATAACAATTTCTCAGATAGAAAAATAAGAGGAAATAGAGTTGAGTCACAAAATTCTGCTTATTTTCGAGACGATAAGTGATCCAGAATTGAGGCAAAAGTATAGAATATTATGTTTCATAGAAAGAAATACTTAAGAGAAAATGCTGACTATGGGAGAAAAATATTAGTTATTGTATACTTTGTATATACGATAAGTGTCAGGTTTGTGCTCATGACAGCAGAAAATTTTCGGAAACAATTTTATACGCATAACAAAGTCATCAGACTTTTAATCCTAAAGTAAATACATATGAATTATAAGAATTCTCTTTAAATTAATTGCTTTAATGAACATTTAAATTATTAAATTATTTCTTAGCATTAAAAATATTTCAAAGCATTCCTTAAGATTTCACATATAGTTTGAGTGGATATTAAAAGGAATACTACTCAAGACATAATAGCAACTCTTTTTGAAATAAGGGCGTAACTCAATTTGTTCGCTTTATATTTCAATTGATTTTAAACAAATCAGAAAGAATTATACTTATGCTTAAAAAAATTAATATTCGTTACAATTAAATACTTTATGAGATTAAGTTTTAAATTTGTTAACTCTGATAATCAGAACTGTAAGAGACTTATGAATACAGTACAAAATAGTGTATAATATATTATATGAGATCTGCCCTTATTTCAGACAGAGCTCTAATTATTATATTGAAAGAGTAAAATAATATTTACATAAACTTTTGTTTATCACACGCTTTGCAGAGTAAGAAAAACTTTTCCTCATTCTAACTGATTGTTTATTATTCAATATCTATTGTGTGTCTCTATTCTATAGCTATTATAGTTCATTAACATTCTCATCAATTGTTCGCTTCCTAACAGTCATTACAATACTATCAGAACAAAAGCCAAAATTTTGTTTAGTAATACGGTTTCGCAGATTATTTTATTATCACTCGTTTGGGAGCAATTATTTTTATTTCCTATTGTTTTCCATATGTCTAACACTTATGTAATATTAACTATCAATGAAATAATAAAACAATGAAATTCTTTTATGCTGTTCAGTACTCATTTGATTGAAATACTGAAGCCAAACATTTTTCAACGAACTCAAGAGTATAAACAATTCTTTATTTCAAGAATTTTATTCAGAATAACACAACAGTTCGTTTTGATACTTAACGTAAACGTTTTTTCGGTTTTATTGAAATTATTGAAATGCTATTCATATTATAAATAATTTTATTTACGAATCATTTTGTTGAGAAAACAATTTTTTAATATATCTTTAAATAAAATACAATTTTTATTTAATTTTTATTTAATTATAAAGTTTCTCAAAAATTAAAGACTAAAAAGCACTCAACGATTAAGGAATAAGATAAGGAAATAAATTTTTTAAAAGAGGTTTTATCTTTGAATTGGTGAAAAATATAAATTTATACAAAAGATTACAATAACGAAAAAAGTTATGATTCTTTTATAAGACATAAATTATTCTCCCGCTGAAGGCATAATAAAATCATTTCCTTTTTTAAGTGTTTGATAAGAATCACAAAAATATGTCGAGAAATAGTTTGTAAAAAGAATATTTGGCTATAACTTAATTTCTATATAGAAGTGTCAGAATCAGTCATTATTGTGGTCACAAATAGGTTATTAAGAATTTAATACAGTATTGAATTTTTTTACTGATAAAAATTTTTAGCTGAAAGGGATATGAATTAAATTATTAGACATTTAAGTAGTTTTTCTTATCTATCGTTTAATAGCGGATATAAGCTATAAACGGAAGTAGTTATTCAAAAGAAATAATTTATTTGTGATTACAAAATATTATTTATGATGAAATTTGTACAACTATTTCATGTTTTTATAAGAAGAGCAAAAGTTGTGCTGTCATAAAATTTACCAGAGACTGAATTTTATAGTCAGAGAATTTTATTGAGAATCTCATAGAACAAGAACTTAAAAAAATATTCAAAATCAACATAAATTATGTTAAATAAAAGTATCCCCCAAATAAAGGCACCCGTAGTCAGAGCAGACTTTTAAATCTTAATACTAAATAGCATTAAAAATTATTTTCAAATACAGTAGACTCTCGTTATTAATATTTGCGCTCACTATACAAAAATTAAAAAATAAATTATAAAATTATTATCGATTCATATGAAAAATAAATTTATAAATATTAATACTTTAAGTAATGTATAAAAAGTAATTTTAATATATATGTTAATATTCATAACTCTTAAGTGATTATTTAAATATTTACAGTCTGTGAATTAAATTAAATGTTAAAATTTATTAGATTATAGTTTCCGTTATAACTTGATAGCGAACTTTTAAAAACTTTATTCTAATGAGTTGTAACTTAATTAAAATAAGTTGTAGTACAGTTGGCACTCGTTATAATGTAGTTGAAAATAATGAATGTACTGAATATAATTTTACGAATTGATCGAAACGCTCAAAACAGTTGACTTTTATTTTGAAAAAAATCTCGTAAAAAATAAATTCATTTATCATTTATATATAGCCGCTCATTATGAGGAGAATTTACCGTATCTTATAGTTAAAAGTATTATTTTATATGATAAAAATTTTCCATTAGTTCTTCAAATATGTAATAACAATTGTATAAATATTTTGAATGTTAGTTCACATCAGCAAATAATTCATTGGTATAAAAATTATTTTATTTTATAATCAAACTTATAATAAGTTAGAAATTGTTTGATAACAAACAGAAACCAAAAGTTTTTTATTTAATACAAACAATTATATCAACAAATATTTAATTTTCTCTATTCATAACATTTATTGTCATGAAAATTAAATTTGCTTTCATTTTACGCTAAACCCCGAAACGCATAAATCTATTTTACGCATATTTTAGGCGAAAAGTGTAGGAAAAAAGTTTGTATTTAATGAACAGAAGTGCGAACAAAAAAATATATTCATATCTAAAAGAGAAAAACGATACTTAATGTGAATAATAAAGAATTTGATTCATTTATAACTTTATGCGAAACGCCTATTCATATAAATAATACATAAGTTTGTGCCCACTTTTACTGTTTAATTAGGCGTTAATAATATTATATATTATGCGCTTTTTAACCACAATTACAGTCTAACGAAAAAGAAACTCTAAATTACATATTGAGTGAAAGGAAAACTTTCTGTTTATAAAGAATTATAATAAAGTTATTTATAGATATGAAACAGAAATTAATATTAAGATAAAGGAATTTATATCAAAATAAGGTCATGTTATGAAATGTTAGACTACTTTTAATCTTTCAAAATGAATCAATTTCATTATTTTCGTTAACATTTCTCTTTATACTATTTTTTATAACAGTAAATGTCTTGCTTTGAGATATTGAATGGCAGCACAGCTACTAATTAATGGTAGACGAAGAGTGAAAGTGTGGATATGAGACAAATTTAATTACACACAAACTAATATCGATTCAGACATTATATACAAGCAGTTAGACCCCAATTATAGCAACTGATTTTTAAAACACCGGTGGCTCATGTCAGTTCTTTAGTGATAAAGAGCTATATATTGCTATAATATTAAAAATTAATAAAAATTTATTTACAAACTGCAACATATATTTCTGTGTAAATATTTTAATACAAAGGCTGTGCACATATTATACTCTTGAATTAGGTGATATTTTCTATTAAATTGTTGGTCTCATAACATTATGAATTTAGAAAAAATTAAGTTTATTTTTTAATCAATTTGTTAATACATTTAATTATATATAAAAAAATTATATTTAGTTATAAAACTCATATATAATTTCTTTAAGATATGCAAAATTTCCAAAATAGTTTGTATTTATATAAAGCCTGTAAATCACAAATAATTAATTTTTGTAGAGTCGTTATTATCAGATAAGTTATTATTTTTTGGATATAGTGCACATCCAAGGGTTAAAAAAGTTTTTTTAATGCTTAAGATTTTTATAAAAATATTAAATTTTATAAAATAATTTTTCGTTTTCTGTTAGGTCAGACATAATACACTTTCTTAATATAAGCAGTTAAATGCGTTAATTATAACAAGAGTCTACTGTACAAAATCTTTAATGCTCTTTAGAATTATACAAATCTTATTCTGGTATTCTCTGGTCATAAATAATAATTAAAATTATAATGTAATAGATTTTATTTTGAAAAAAAATTAATTAAAACTGTAAATTCTTAATAGGTATTAATATAAAAATAAATTTTTAACAGTATGGGTGCCGTATAGACTTAGATTTTTTGTTTGGTATAATTTTTATACAATACTAATTATTAGTCAAATATTTTATTTAATAATGAATTTTTTGTATTGAACTTAATCAATAAAATTTATTAAAGTATTTGACTATACATTCTTCACAAAATCCCTATTTTATGATAATTTATGATAAAATATTCATTATTTATCTTACAGTGTATTTAATTAAAATCCAATTAAGTTATTGATTCTCTCTAGCGGTGAATCGTTTTATTTATTCATTTTCAGTAGTGATTCACTAAAATGTTTTGTTGCTATTCTGGTTATGACAGCAATAAATGCATTGAAACAAATTGAGAGAAAAAGTTTTTATTGCTTTCACAAAAACCGCGAAACAAGTTATTACTGTCTATGATAGCGATCAATAAGTTTTTATAACTTAATATCAAATAAATTTATTCAAAATCTTCTGCTTTGACTCTTATAATAACAAAAGCTTTGATGAATTGAATGAAAGGATAGACATATTTAATATCTATTATATTAAAGTTAAATAAATTAATTTCAGAGAAATTTTAGATCTGATTAAAACAGAATATTATTTAATTATCATTTACTTTGTGTTCAGTCAATGACTATAATAATACGAATATTTCATATCATAAGTTTCAGACAGATATCTGTTATCTGAAAAAATAAATATTTATGTAAAAAGATATTCTCTATCAATAACAGGACAAGAGTTAAATATATTTTATGAGTTATTAAATTTTTAATTTAGTAATTAATGCATTAAATAATTGTTTGTGTGTCTACACATATACTCAGTTATGATATCAAAGAAGAAAAATTTAATATATTATTGTTTATGACAAAAGAGAAAGAAATGTTTAAGTTTTTATTTTATGATTTCATTAAATAATTAAATCTAAAATTCATTAAAATATAAAATTACAAATTAATTGTCTGAACACTTAATTACGATTTGATGACTATATTAAAAATCATCTCATTTTACAAATCCTTTTAACAAAACAATGGAAATCTATAAATACGAGTGCACTACAGATCATAAAACTATTTATAATTATAATTTTCAGTCATTTTTATTTAACGAGTAATTAATAGAGAAAATGAATTATTTTAATAAAGTTCTGTTCATAATAATTATTTTCAGTTATTTGGTCAAAAGTAGAGGTAAACAAAAATTTGCTCAAAAAATTGTATGAATTAAAAACTAATTATTTATATATTATTCATAAAAAGCCACTTATTTCAGGTTTTGACAAATCAGAACTCATCGAAGAATCGATACATTATGAGAATGTATCCGCACTTTTGGATGCTTTCAGAAGTGAAGTCAAAAGATATTCCCAAAAATTAAAAATTTTATTTAAGTCTTTAAACTATTTTTTTAGAGTTTTATAACTCACTCAGATTTTAATTACTTCTCAAATATAAATCTCATAAATAAATAGTTATTCTTTACTTATATAAAAACTTTTCTAAATATAAAAACCAATAAAAATCTGAAATAATAAATAATTTTAAAGAATTAAAATCTCATTTAAGTCTCTTTAAAAAAACATTTCTTTATAAAACTATTTGTGAAACACTTAATGCAAAATAAAAGTTTAAAAGTTTTCTAATCTTTAATTCTCGTACTCTAACAGTTATAATAATAACAATACTATTGTCTGATAACAAATAGCACTGAAGACCGCATTCCTCTCATATCGTAATAATAGTGTCACAGTTAGACACCATTCAAAACACTGTCCATTGCCTTAAATCGAATCACATTCACATCAAGAGTTACAGACAGAACACAGTTTTGTTTAAAACATAAATCAAATGCTTTTTCAAGTTTTACTCTCAATGCTCTCTCAATGCTCTCCCACACGCTTTTGCTCTTAATTTCAATCGTGAGCTCAGTATGTGTTATATAAATAAATAGTTTTCAGATTCATTTATCGTAAAGTAAACCCACATTTGCAGAAAATTTTTTAATTGAATTTTTTTTCAAAAAATTAATTGATATCGAAAGCTGAGAACAAGTTTTAGTTTTCACTCTATTTTTGAGCTTAAAGTTTATGTAAAGAAAAGTTATTTCTTGTGTTTGCTTTCAGTTTATGTATTTGTCAAAAAATAACTCAAATAAACTTCAAATCGTAGATAAAATCTGTGTTTTCTTAAAATGAAAACATAATAAAAAGTATTTCTGATAAAAGATTTTCTATTTTTAGACAGATTTTAAAGTTTGATAATTAAGGCGAAAATTATTTGATATTAAATTCCAGTTTAAGTCACATATAATTAAAATCTTTATATATTTTAAGACAAATATTTAAAAATACTAATTCTTAAAAATAAAAATTCAAAATAATTTTTATTCCAATGCATATCAAATTCTTAAGAATGTTTTGAAATTTGTGAATATTTTTTGGAAAATATTCTTCAAATATTGACTGAAATATTCAAACAAAAATGAAAGCATAAAATTCATTTCAATCCTTTTCAGTAAAATCTTTTCTCACACAAGTCATTCATAAAACACTTTACACATCAATAACTTTTTGGCCATAAAGTTATGATAAAATCCAAACCACAATATATGAGAAAAATAAAAAATAGAGTAAAAAAGATGAGAAAATAGGCTTAAAAATAGGCTTATATTTCACAAAATCCTATTTTCGATAAATAGAGAAAAGATTTTTCTACAACTTTTTAATACCAGATATTTATATTTTTCTCCCTGTTATACGTCTAACTTCATGTCCAGCCAAGCATTATATGCCAGAAAGATATCGAGTGTAACATAAACTTATTGTACAACTATTTCGCAGTCTATATATAGCAGACATTTATTGCGATTCCGAAAAATTGTGTGATTCAGTTCTAGTGACCAAATGTTTAGGAGTGCATTAAATTCTTGTGTCTGACCTTTTGGGAGCAGAATATTAATTAAATTTCTATTAAGATATCAGAAGAAAATTAAATAATTTTATTATTGGTTTCAATTTTTAAATGTTTTATGAATAGAGTTTCATTATTTATAGAAATAGTTTGAAGTGAAACCTCTTTTATAGTGAAGAGTTTGCTATTTTATAACTTTTTAACTGTTAATCTTGTGGTCATTTATAGTGAAACAAAGACCGGTACCGAAGCTTTTTATATAAAGAGTATATAACTGTATATTGCTTTTGATTTTAAAGTAAAATTTATGATTAGAGAAAATGTTTCTTTAATTACAAATTATTTATAATAATTCATTAAAACTTAATAGTTATCAGAATTCTTAATAATCTTTTTGGAATACTATTAAGTTTTTAAAGTATTATTGAGTTATCATAAGAGTTGATAATACTTAAAGTATATGAGTATTGCTTTTTACATAACTCTCATTCAAGCATAAAATCCGACCAAAGACTTTTCAAACTTGAACCTCAACTAAAGCATAACTAAATTGAGAAATAAGGCGATAAGTAAAACATATTCTTAAAGTAGAGAAAAAGTTTGCAAAACTATTTCAAACATTCAAAAAACATGAAAAAAGAAACGAATATATATGCCATAGATATAAAAAAATAGTAGAAATAAATTTATATGAAAAATAAAATATAGTTCTGTGTCTTCAAACGGAACAATACTTTTTTTTATTGTATATAAAAAATTATTATAGACTATAGACTATTGGCGTTATATATGAGAGAAAAATAGTATTAGAGTTAGAAATAAGGCTAAAAAGGAAACAATGATTTTGATTGCATGTCACACATGACTACATCTAAAAAACGAAAATTTTTGGTAATACTGTACACACAACACAAGCCAAGCTCTCTCTGCCCGACTTCTCTACTTTACCGGTATTTCTTTACTATATCTAAAAGCAAAAAACAAAGAGAAATATTTTTTATGTATGCGTCGTTTTCTCACTGCATATGTCGTGTTATGTTTGGTTTAGGTTTTTTTCTTTAGGACTTTATTGTAAGACAAAACACAAGTCAATACAATAACATTATGTAAACTTTTAAGTAGTTTTTTGTCATGGATTTTGTGTAACTTATCTTTTTTGAGTCCAAAGATATAGAGCTGTATAAACTTTTTTCTTCTGGTTTTATTCTAAAGCACATAAAGCGATATAAAAAGGACGAAATGGAAAACGATCTCATTTCTCATTATGAGATGTGATTTCTTTTTTCTTGACTGAAATGTGTAACAGAAATATATATACGAAAAGTGCATTTAAAGGAACAAAACTAGGATTTAAAATAGAAGCCAACTTAACTGCTTTTTGGGGATGGGGGACAATAATAGCTGTTTTTCGTTTGTATTACGACTATTTTATTTTAATTTATTTCTCAAGCTTTGTGGTCGAGTCATAGGCTCGAGTTTTTCCTGGTTTTTAAATAGAAGTACTGTATTCTTGTTTGTGATTTAACACTAGTTTTTATGCATTAAAATCTGTGAAATATCAATAGTATGGTTGATATTCTGGCTGATTGTCATTGTCTTTGATAATAATATCAGTATTTAGTATATAACTGTATTTTCCTTTATCGTGAGCTTTGAGTTTAAAAAAGTGATATTTTATTTTAATTAAAAAATAAATTATTTAAATGCCTGAGATATTAATTTTTTAATAATAATTTTTTAGTTTTACTTTAATTTGTTTGGAATATTTGAAAATAAATACAATTACAAAAAATAAATTATTTTTGCATAATTTTAAAACTGTAATTACGATAATATCATTATTTATGTAACTTATATAATATTTAATTAAATAATTAATTGGTTCCGGATTTCAAATTATCCTTAGTTAGAGAATTTTTTTATTCAAAAATAATTTAATAAATTTTAATATTGTAAACACAAATTTAATTTATAAAAAATAATTTTGCATTAAAGTGTTTTAAAAGCAATAAATATTAAGCAACAAATAATAATTATAAAATACTTCATCAAAACTCATAAATTACTTTTCGTATTGTGTAATTGGAATAATAGTTGCTATAATTTAAAATGTCGTTTAGTAAGTTAAAATTACAGTGAAACCTCCATAAGTTAAAGTCGTTTGGGACCAGAATTTAGGTTTAAGTGAGAGAAGTTTTTAACTTATAGAATATATTTTATAATGTGTTGCTATGGAAGTGAATCGGGTCTTACTTATAGAGGGCTTTTAACATAGGAAATATTTAACTTATGGAGGTTTCACTGTATATTTTTTTAGAGTGCTACAAAATAATTGATTTCCAATAACAATCCA
>JAUJYT010000293.1:0-21888 GCA_033996565.1 Nanhermannia nana
AATATTACAGGGGGGACCAAGGTATAATTTTCCCCGAAAAAATCGGGAGTTTTTCGGGAATCGGGAACTTTAAATTTTGAATTTAGAGTCCTTTCCCTATGAAACGTCTACGTCCCGAATCTCCCGATTCTGAGCATTAAGGTACAGAATCGGGAATTCCCGATTAATCCGAGGTCTGGTCATAACATTGCTATATTTGTCTGGTAGCAAAAGTTGATTTTATTGAATATATTGTGCTTGACTTAAGACTGACTCAGGATAGCTCAGTGAAAAGGTGTCGGACTCGTTATCGAAGGTCGAACCCCGGTCACTGCGCTCCTTTGGATGAGATGTGCCACATGTTCATTGTTTTCGAACAATCCCTAGACCCGTAAGTGTTAGCCCACACCGACACGAGGTCTCCCCTAAAAATTTCTGGGCAAAGGTGCGATCTCCTGAAAATGGGTTGGCTTTAATTTCACAAATCATTTATAGAAATAAATACAATTCTTTATTAAATTAAAAAACAACACTAATATTTATTAAATCGTTTGATTAAAAAATATTGAACGGCATATCAGATCAAATATAATGTTATGACAGAAGTTAATAATAAATTCAAAACATATTATTAAATAATAACTAAACATTTCAATTAATTAACAATTAAATCCTAGTTCTTATAACAGTAATAAAAATATTATGAATTTAACAGTTAATTATCGATATTTAAAATGATTAACTGAGAAGAAATTGTTCGACCATTTTATTGAATTCTTCGCTATACTTCTGATGGATGTTATGCTTTCCTTTCGGAAATCTATAAAGTTTACAGTCATTAATGTTGTCCACAAGATATTTGGGATGTTCTTCACCCAAGAGTGGGTCTAAATCTCCGTGTAATACAAATGTGGGACACTTTATACTTTTCAAGTCATTTCTGCAAATGTCCTCATATTTACAGTAAAAGTCAATGAACGAGTGCCACATTCGCGCGAAGTATTCTTCGCCATAAAGTTTAATGAACGGCTCTCTTGCGCGTGGACTCCATTTATTAATGTCTTTAATAGCAGTTATTAGTCTTCGGTCTTCATCTGTTACATAACTATTTGATCCCCAAATAACTAATTTGTTGACATTCTGTGGACAGTCCGCCGATAGTATGAGTCCAGTAATACCGCCGTCACTCCAACCAAGAACTGAGTATTTTTTTAATCCGAGTGTCTTTCAAAAGAGATTAATATATAAACAGAATATAAGTGAAGCTGAGAAGGCATACGAGGCTTTTGAAAACCTATTCGTTTATAAAGCGCTCAAAAAGTTTTAATAGATTATAAAAAATAAAGATTTAAGTTTATAACTGAGTCACATAGTCTTCAATTTTCTAAATATAAACATTTTTCTAATCTAAAAGTTTAAACCAGTATTATATTCAACACTATAAGAGTTCTTTCGGTAATTTAAAAGTAATATTAATTAAAACCGTCATTAGTTGTGCCGCAAGTTTAGCATCTTTTCTATAGAAATCATTGAAGTCTCGATCAGGAGGTCTGCTATGCCCATATCCGGGCGGATCCCATGCTATTAAAGTGAACTTTTCTTTATTCAGACCTTCGAGTTGTGGACTGAAGTCAGTTCGCGTCGAACCTTATTATTAAATAAAATCAATAAATAAGTTATAATTAATAAAACTAAAACTTTATTTTTGTATAAATGTTTACCTAAAGCTCCGGGAAGTAGTAATAGATTGTGTTCTCCGTTCCCAACTCTTTCATAGTGAATATTAAATCCATTTACAGATACTTTTTGCCCAATTTGTAGATCTCTTTTGCTATCAGTTTATCAAAACATATGACATAAAAATATAAACTATTTATTTATTGATTCACAAAAATGAAATTAAATTAAAACCAAATTAATTAATACATACATTACTGTATTCAAGTTTTTCTTCAACTTTAATAAATTCAAATCCGATTTAATTAAACCAAAAAATTTATTCATTTTAAAAAAGACTTTAGATTATGAGTTGAAATAACCTTTAAAGTGTTGATTAGTTTATCAGTATATCTGATGTTTGATAGCATGTGAATCACGTGTCACACAAATCTGGGACAACACTAACACTGTTTCAGCCATTTCTGCACTTTTTTATTTACATTGATATGTGATATGAAAAGTGATTAATGTTTTATTTTATCAGATATTTTGTTTCATAATTATTGACAGTTGTGTTGAACTTCTTCTAAACATTCACTTAATATGAATAACACTTAAATTATTATTTTTAAAAATTGTAATTAATATATAATAATTAGAATTAATTTTTGATGCAAATGTTTTTTTGCAAAAAAGACTCTTCATAACATTTAATTAGATATGAACTGATATTTAGCGCCAATTTGTCAGTCATTCATTGCAAACAAAACTTTTGACTCAATTCATCACAAATGTATTCAAGTATTGCATAAATGGTTGCAAACAATCAAAGAGTTCACCGAAAATGTGTTAAACCTATGGTTGAAGTGAAGCAAACGTGCGATTGAAGTGTTATTTAATTCAAATCATATATCAATACAAATATACTTTAATTGCTTTGAAACTAATTGACGAATGATTTAAAAGCAATTGAAATGAAAGTAAAAAAAATATTGAATAGAAAGCAAACGGATCTCAACATAATTAAGCCAACAGTCGATCAGAAGAACAGTGAGAACGAGCTGTCAGTGAATGGCATCAAAACAATGACTGTCTTCACGAGTATTGCGAACGGACCCAAACTTAACACATTTGTGGATGAAATAGACGGACATTTGCCTCAACTCAAAGACGTTCCTCATTTCCAAAGACATCTCAAGAGAACTGATAGTCAGCCTTTGCCTCCAACGCCAGCGCTTAAAGAAATACCAGTTTTTAAACGTAATCACAACCAAAAGCACCCAAACGTTAATTTGGAGCAAAAGATTGGTTTAACACCAAATCCATCACTAAATGAATCGATTAATAGTTTGAAAGAAAGTCAAGAAACGGAAGTGATTAATAGCAACACATCATTGTTGGACACACTGACAGACATTGACGAACAGTCGGTGAATAATGCTCTGCAAGACCTCAACATTGAAAGCCAACCCCCAATTACAAGCACTCTTCCGACAGCTTCATATTCGCCACCTTTTCCCATAAATAATAGTAATTATAATATTAGTCATAAATACGTGAACCCTTTCAATGAGAGCTCATTTATAACAACAACTCCTTTAAGTAAAAGTAATAACAACTGTAATGAAAGCATTACTACAAATATGACTGAAAGTCAAACATTAAACGTCTGCAGAAGTAAAGTGAACATTGATTTAAGTGATGACACAAACTCTCCCATAAGTATCAGTGAAGTGACCTCTCCTTTGGACAACTCAATCAACACTTCTCAAGGGTTTAGGTTTACGTCTTCTCAAAAGTGTGTTTCAGAGCAAATCAATACTCAACGAAAGGAGCATCAGATCAATGACAACCTCATGAAGAAGCACAAGAGCGAGAGCAAAATGAATACTAACAGAAAACCTCTTAAATATATGCCAATCAAACCAATCAGATATTGCGCTAAAAATTATCGTATTATTGGCGTTAATAGACATTCGACAAGAGTTAAGACCAGTGTTACAGATAATGCTGACTATCTGTATGACCACATGGGAAACGCTTCTTGGAGTGAAATCGATGGCTCCAAATATGATTGTGTTGTCTCCAAATGGAGAGAAGACGACGTCATATCTGAAGAGATACGAAAAACCATTTTATCAAAAGTGAATGGAATGGTATTCAGGAAAAGTGTTTACAGCGATGATAAGGGAGTCTACTATTCGTTCTCCGCTTTCAAAGAGGAGTGCAGTGTCGCGTCAGGTCTCAAATGTATGATGCGATTGGATTACTTGGCCGTCAAACACATGCGATTCAATGCCAATGCGATTACGCGACTGTTTCTGCTCTCAGGTCAGTCGCATTTAAACGCAGAAAACGGCAAACAGAGAAAGACCATCGAAACGGGACACGAAGTGCTCATACCTGAACACACGAGGTATCAGTTGGAGAACAAGAATGTCGAGCCGTGTTATTTCTTAGTTATTATGACCAAACCATCCATTGCTTTCGTCTAAACTCTAATTCAATTTAATTATTTCTTTTTTGTAAATTTTATGTTAATAATGATCTAATTTTTGCATTCAGTCATTTCTTAATTATCGTATATTTTGAACGCTTTAACTGTCAATATTCATAATTAAGTACAATTACATGAATTACCTCAGCTTTTAATGTAAAGACTCATCGTTTATAATCATATTTTTTTATGATTAGAAACTAATTAGGAAATTGTGTCAAATGTTGTAAATTATCAAAAATTTATTTTTTAATCAAACATATGTTTCAATTATTCCAAAGATTATTAAAATAGATGCTTTAATTTTGAAATTAATTAAATACTGTATTTGTTTGCTTCATAAGCAAAGGTATATTCAATTTTGGAGATGTTTGGGTTCGTAGAGTCATAGACTCAACGTTATGAAGATTGTAATCATCTTTATCAATATGTGTTGAGTGTCAAAGTATGAGATGTAAGTCCAAGTCATGTCTGTGATGATCAGTTCACTTCACTCATGTATATTGAAGTAAAATGAAACACTTTTAGCAAAATATTTATGAACTTTTGAAACAAAATCATCAAAAGTTAGTCTCAGTTGTGATTTAAGTGAATGTCGCACTTTATGAATACACTAATTATTTATTTTGTTTTTGGTTACGCTTTGTTTTGGTTTCTCTCATGTGTATAAAAATTTAAAAGTCTTTTCACTTTTCATTAAATTTATAATTATTTAGATTTTCACTTAATTTAGTTTATGTTGAGTTAAAAACTAATTAACAGATTATGTTTATTAAACACTTAAATATCTACATAACGGGTCTTTTAATGAGATTAAAAACTAGATAATTAATAATTACAGACATTTAAAAAGAATATCATAATAATGATCAACACTTACAAGAATTCATTTGATTTGATTGTAAAACAAAATGAAATTAACCGTAAATTTGAAGATATGTTTGGTATGTATTATACGTATTAAAGTGAATAACATTATAATAAAATTGCTATTAATGTTACTGTTAATGACAGATATCATGTCCAGGCGTTCGTTTGCCATCAGATGATTCAAAAGTGTATCTGAGAGTAAAGATGTTTAACAGTTATGGCATTACTTCTCAATTAAAACCTAAATTTCCGCTTATTTTTTACGAAAATTTTTATTTTGTTAATCATTTCAATTGCGATACAATTTCACAACTTTTTCAATTACTTTCAGGTCTTCTTTTGTTTATTAAATTAATTAAAATGACAAAAATTAGTTCAAAATTGTAATTTATTTATTGATACTTAAGGTGAAGAAGTGGTGATTCATCTGATGAATGAAAATGATTTAATAATAGCTAAATATGAATGCAATGCAAAGCAATTCCTGTTCCCAAAGCCTCAGTTGAGGCCAAAGTACAGCCGTTCGAGTCGTTCACTTATAATGGACTCAAGTTTTTTGTCGATTGGACCCAAACTTGAATTCTCAACAATTAATAGTATTATAGAAAATGATTGTGATTTACAATTGAGTGACAATGAGTCCGAGTCTGAATTGGATTCAGTTAATAGTGATTTATAAGTTATATATTCTGTAACAAAACTTTTATTACCGGTAAATAAAAGGGCTTTTAGTGATTTGTGATTACGATTAAACACTCAATTATTGGTACATTATTTCGATATTTTCAAAATTAAAAAAAAATATTTCTTTTTTAATATAATATCAGAGATATTCCTTATTAAGTAAATCATTATAACTTAGAGACTAAATTTATAATCATTTTAGTTATGACTTTATTGGTCTCAATGGTCTTAATATTAGAGCAGATTCAGGTGTGACCACACAGAGTATAGAGCCATCAATGCCTGAGAATGAGACCAATTCATTGAAAGGTCAGCTTATGATTAAGTTTATAATAAAACAGATGTAACTTTTGAACTGTTTTTATTCTTTTAATCGCTATTAAGAAAAAGTCGATCAAATGATTACAAGAGCTTTAAGATTGAGATTAATTATTGAATGATTCAAATAATTAAATAATAATTTTATTTTACAAAAGAAGTGAAACTAAAACAGTAATTAATTGATATACAGATAAGACTATACACTAATGAAATCATTGATTAACAGCTAAACAGCTCTCGACTTATTCTTAAGATAAAGTTTGAGATAATGTTTGGAATCGAACTGAACGGCAGTGTCTTCTTCTTCTATTTTTATCACTTCAGTCGGTTTTCTTCTTGAAAGCCATTCACGTCTTTCTGCGTCTGTTTTACAGTGTTCTAAAAGGTGAGGCATTTTTATGATAGCTCTCGGTTCGGGATGTCTCACAGTCACTGTCGACCCGTCCGGATATACCATTAATACCGGATATAATCGGCAATAATTGGTTCTCTTAATCAAAGAAATAGAGGCCGTATTTGCATTAAAATTTCGCATTTGTTGTAAACTTAGTTTTGTATTTAATTTGCAAATCATTTTGAGTCTTTCCAGTCTGAGAGTAAATCATTATTTCATTTATTAATGTCTTATCTTTTCATTTATATCAAACTTACAAAAGTATATTTGTCTGAAAATTATTCATTTTTGGCTCTAATTATATTCGCTTTAATTTATGTTTGGCTTAAATGTGTTTAAACTACGATTTACTGAACATAAACATAAACTAATTTTTCATTCATTTATTTATTATCAATAAATGACTAATAAATTACGTCTTTATTTGTTATAATTTAAGTATAAATACAAATGCAATACAAATATTATAGAAATATTACCAGAAATCACATTAAACCTAATGAACAGAAAATTGTATTTTCAATGAATTTAATCGATAGTCAAGTGAATGAACACAACATCAAAACCATAATTAATAAACAAAATCACAATTATTTATAAGTTAATTAAAATAATTATCAAAGATGTGTTCAAATCTATTAATGAGACGAATGTGTGTCTCAAACAAAATGTTTGGTTTCACGCAAATGTCTTCAGTTGTGAACAAATGGCAGATAAGAAGTGATTCTTCTGCGTCCTCAACGACCACAACAAACGATTACTTCGAGAGAAACTCACGAATGAAACGACCGTTGAGTCCATTCACTATATATAAACCACAAATGACTACTATCTTATCGATCAGTCACCGCATGACAGGTCTCGCACTGGGAGTCCTTCTATACGGCGGAGGAATCGCTGCTTTGGGCTCACACTCGACAAACTTTGCGCAAGTCTTGGCATCCGTTCAGTCATCTGTTCCGTACTCTTTGTTACTAACATTTAAAGTGTTGGCCGGTATTTAATTGTGCAAAACATTTAATTTAATTGCTGTTTATTTAACAATGAATTCACTTTTCAGGCACTTCTATAGCCTATCACACCCTCAATGGCTTAAGACATCTCTCGTGGGATTTCGGTTATGGCTTCAACTTAAAGCAATTATACGCTTCTGGTTATCTTGTTTTGGGTATTGGTTTCATTTTTTCTAAACTTATTTGTATTTTAATTAATTGATTGTTTCTATTATTCAGGCATTACTTTATTGACTGCCATTGGGATTGTTTTCGCCAATAATTAGATTTTAGTCTAATTTATAAAAAGTTACAGTATTTTAATAGAAGATTATTCTTGTTTTTGAACTAAACTAGAATTGAATTTATTTTATTTGGATTTTCATTATTCGAATTAAACAAAATTGAATTAATTTAGAAAATAGTGTAACTCTTGTAAACAAACTTTTAGCTCTTGTAGACCTACAGTAAGAGACTTATGAGTCTCTTAACAATTATTGTATTAAAGTTTATTAAATATAATGTTGAAATAAATTTGAAACAAATTTAATACTTAACATGTTTGAAATTAATAGTTTTAAAGTTTTTGTGAACTAAACTTGAATCATAATACTGTATTACAGTTAAAAATTGTTCGATTACTTATACACAGCTTTAGTAGTGAATTGATTTCTAAGTAATTGCTTAAGTCAAACTAATTATTAAATAAAAGTATTTACTGAAATAACAATAAACTATAATATAATGTGCAGTAAATCTAAAGGTCCGGTTGTCTTAATCTGGTTTCTCTGTCTCTATTCTTGGTGTGCTCTATAAGCAAATCCATTACTTCATTCTTGAATTCTTGTGGCACTTGTTTGATACCAACCGACCAGTAATAGAGATCCCAATCATTTGATGGCATATTAATGAGAAAGTCATACATTTCTAACTGTTTTTCATTGAATTTATTGAGATATTTAGCGGCAAAAGTGCCCAAAATCAGGTCATTTTCGAGCATTCCTTTCAATAAATAATTTTTTAGTCAATAATTAAATACAAATATAATTGAATTGTTTTACAAACAGTTCAAGTTTTAGGCATTCAATCAATAAATGAAGTAATGATTGACTGATATCTAAATGAATACCTCTTTTCCTGCTCTGATACAAAAGTCGGGCTCTTTTCACATGAATGGTCTCCTCTTTGTGGTGAAGTGCAGATGGAATTTGTGGTTCATTAGAGATGGGGTCATATATTATAACACCATCACTAATATCACTATTCTCTTCATTATAATAATCTTTATCTTTATTTAAATGATTGCCTGATATGGAAAGTAATCGTATTTTATTAGACTTTAACACCAATTGTCTCACTAATGATAAACTTTTAAAGAATTGCATTTTCATTCACTTCTCAAACAAATCACTGTTTAAAAGCTTTTCTTGAGATTTAAATTATCTGTTATTTAAAGGTTTTAAAGATAAGCTTCACATCAATGTTGATGTTTACTAATGTGTAGTGTATTAAAGTTTATTTATTCATAAATAGCGTTACAAATAATTGCAAACTAATGCGCAAAATATGAATTTAATGAATAATGAGATCATTTTTAAAACAAACTTAATTTATCTGAAAAACTAATTTAAACAGAAATAATGGGCAAAAATCTATTATAATTAAAACAATTAATTTCTTATCTAAATTATTATAAAGATATAGTATTATTAAATAACTTATTATAATAAACATATTTTACGGTATAATAAAATTGAATTAATGAGAGTTTAATGCAATTTAACCAAAACTTTATTTCAATGATCTTCTCGTCCACAAGGGATAGAATCGCGATTCACTTCTTTAGGCCACCAAAAAGGTTTCCACGTCTTAATAGTGAGACCCGATTCGGTTAAAGTCAATTTATTAGCTTTGATGACATCATCAAATTTTAATAGAGATAATCCATATATTCCTAAATTACTTCTAAACTTTCCCACATTTTTTCCGTCATCTGTTTGAACATTTTGTATGGGAAGCGGTTCCAAAACTTGATTTTCACTAATAATCTCAATTGGCATTAATCTCTTACGTATAACACCGGTGTGATATATGCGAGCCGTCAGCTCTTGACCGACATAACAACCTATAAGTTAATAAAAATTGTTTTATCATAAAAACAAATAAAATTGAATAAATGTATAGAAAGCACAGACCTTTATGAAAACTGAGTCCATGTAAATAATCTGCGTTACACTCGAGAGGAAAACAACTTTCGACCGGAAAATCTTTGACACCTTCCCCGACACCCAATTGATAACGATATTTATGATAATTATCGACTTCTGTTTCGCTGAATTCAACGTTTTTTGAATATAAATAACTTTTGATGGGATCAGTGGTTTCTTTTTCATTATTATTACATTTTTTAACTAATAAACGAAATCCAAGATCTCTAAGTCGTGGATCCTTAACGACAAGCAATTCTTCGTTTCTAAAAGTTTCGCAAATTTTCTTATTATTTGCTTTCTCTTCAACTGATTCTTGAGAACCGTCTAATTCTGATGGAAATAAAGCCCAAACTTCGACACTCTCTTCAATATTGATCTTAACTTTTCTGCGAACTCGATATGCTTTCAAAAACTTTGTGATTGAGTCCAATAGATTGCTATCCATTTCAATATATAATTGTTTGTCTTCAGAGTTAATAATTTTATAAATAAACAAATCGGTTATCACTCTTCCGGAAACGTTCAATAGAAAGGAATGAATACAATCCAAGTCAACACTGGTCTCAGTGCTCGACTCCAAGTGTCGCAAATCGTTTGTCACCAAACCTTTTAAATATTTAATTGTTTTTTTATTAATAAACTAATAGTAAGTATTGAATCAAACCTTGAATATAGTGATACGAATCTATTCCTTTCACGACAATTAGTTTTCTGTTATTTAGTTTTGTTAATAAGTATGAAATTGAATGCAAAGATAAGTTGTGAATCACTTTATTTCTAAGCAATCTGTTTATTGGTTTCAATAATAAAAAAGATGACATTTTGATCAGTTTTGCAATTATTTGGTTGTTTTGATTGAGTTTTAATTTAATGCACTTTTGATTATAAACTTCACTTCAATTTAAAATACTTTAAATACATGCGTATGTGGTCTCAAAAATAAATGACAGTATTTATGAACTAATTTCCACAATATTTAAAAGATATTTAATAATTCATTTTTAAGTTAAATTAATGCAAAAATTGTTATAAATTTTCTTTTTATAAATTGTTTTATCACTTAATTTAAAGACAGATATACTTTAAATCAATTTTTTTAATTAAAATAAAATTTAAGGCATTTCTAAAACTAAAGTGAAATGAGAAAAATATAAATATTGACGTATTTGATGAATAAACTTATGCTTCGTAACATTTTGTGATGTTTTTACACAAAATTAATTCAAACATTTAATAAAATAATAATTAAAATAAATAACAATTAATATAAATAATAACCGAAATGATTGGCAGAACTCAGAGCCGAACAGTGCGTAAAGAGAAGAGCGGAGAAGTTGTGGCGTATTCTCAAATCGCAATTCAATGCAACCATAATTTGATCGAATACTGTCGGACATCAATGTCTGCTTTGGCCGGAAGTACTGCTGGAATCATAGGTCTCACGTCTCTGTACGGATTCATATTCTACTTCTTGACTGCAATCGCGTTATGGCTTATGATTCTGTCCAAAGCCGGCACCCATTGGAACAAATACTTCACTTCTCGCAGACAAATACTGACCAATGGTTTGTTCGGAGGTCTGACCACTTATGTCCTCTTCTGGACATTTCTCTATGGGATGGTTCACGTCTACTAAGCGTTCATTATTTCTAATTATATCTGTATTTTGTTTAGTCTTTAAATATACGTTTGTTTTGTAAAAACATTTTTTTCTCAATAAATTGTTTACAAAAATCTTTTAAATTGGTTTTATTTACTCATTAGGTTTGTATTAAATTGTATTGAATTAAAAAAAAAGAGAAATTTTAATTTATTTATCAAAAACATTATTGTTTTTTAAATACAAACAGAAAATATCATTTGAGTGAACTTTAAAACAAATACTAATAATAGATGTGATGAGAAAAAGGATTAGTATTTAAATGAATTAAAGGTTTATTAAATGGGTTTAATTTTGAAGTGAAGACCAATTAAAGAGAAGACCAGACACTTGAGGTCCTGAACCAAGTAATAGAAACATCGGAGGCCTTCGGGGTCTCGGCTCTGATTCACGTCAACTAAAGACCCGATTTTACTGGTCGTGAAACTGATGTGTTGGTCGCCGATCACAATCTCTAACTCCTGTCGACCGACACGGTCTGGTTGTGGCCAAAGAGAGTCGTCCTCTTCCATGATCTCCGAGTCCTCTATAATGCGTTTGAGTTCTTTCATAACACACTTGTGAACAAACGCCTCCTTTCGGATCATTGTATCGTTTTTGTAGTTGGAGTTATTCGCGTATCTCATCTTCCCTTCAATTACAACAATGACACCATTGATTATGTTATTGAATAGTTCATTATATTATATATAATTTATCTATAATTTAATGAATAGTTTGCTTACCGTCTGGCCTGAACTCAAACTCGAGGAACTCGTGTCCAAACTTTCCTTTATGTCCCACATAATAACGTATATAAAATTCTTTGGACGTCATCTTCGACAGTAATTTGTTTTATAATTATTTAATTAAATTATTTTTGTTTATTATTATTAATTGATTTGGTTTTGAGTGACCGGCGTTTGTGTTAACAATTATTATATTTATTGTTTATTATTTTCAAAATGGTTTTCAATCATACTTTGCAGTAGAGATCGACGCAGTATTTTGGGAATTAGTACAAGTTTTTATCGTAAGTTTTATCGTCTATGAGAAAAAAAAGTAAAATTAGAGCAATTTTTATGAAAAATTGATAAGAAATTTAGTTATGGCTTAAATCAGAACAATGTGGGAAATAAATGTCATAATCTCTCGATAAAAAAAGATTTACATTATTTTTAAAAACATATCTCATTATTAAAGTTTAGCATTACTTTTATGGCATAAAAGTTTTATGCCATAAAAGAATTATTAAAAAATTGTAAGTAATGATGTCCATAGGCTCGAAAAAGCAGAGACAAAAAACCTAGACTCAACCTAGCCTAGACTCAAAACCTAGAGCCTGATCCTGGCTTCAAAACCCGGAGCCTGAGCCTAGGCTCTAAACTCCGACCCTAAGCCTGAGCTGGACCTTGTAAGCATCCATTTCTAACAATTATACAGATTATTTATTTAATATTCGGAAAAGTTTTCCATCATCCTCATAGAATATCACAACTTCTAAGGTCACCATAATTAAGGCCACCATCCTTTAAGTTCGGTACCAATAAATTTGTGTTATGTGAACATAGTAAAATTAGCAGATATAACATTTTTTTTAAAATTCCCACAGAACTACAATTAAATTCATGAAAATATTTGTGGGACTATAAGCCACATTTGGCCACATTAAACTAATAGCTGATTATTCCAGTGATTATATACAGTAGCTTATAAAAATTAATATAAGTCAAAAATACTATCAATATATAAATATAAATAATAATCAAAGATAAACAAAAGTATAGGTAATACCAGGGTTCACCAGATCCCTTCGCGTCAGGGGGGGGGGTGTAAGTTTGAAAAATTTTGAAATTCTAGGGGGAGGGATTAAATCTCATTGGATTTGATAGACAATTTTTTTGGATAGAACTGTAAAATATTGGAGGGGGATCCAATTTTCCAACTTTCCAGGCGGTATACACCCCCTCTCCAACACCCCTGCATTGGCCCCTGGATAATACCTTATAAATATTACTGTAACAGTATATGAAATAATAAACTCAAATAATGTAAAATATTAAGTTACAGTGAATTCATTGAAAGTTTGCATGCATTCTCTTCAGGCTCACAGCATGAGCCTCGAGCCTGAGCCTATGGACATAATTAAATTTAAACTGTGTTTTTATTACCGGCACTAATACTGTAAGTGTATGATATAATATATTTAAATATATGACATTTTGTGTTAAGTTTTTTAAAGCTTCATAACTCCCACACTATTCTTAACAGTCGTCCGGATTATGAAATAAATTTCAATTTAATGCCAATTAATTATTAATTGCAAACAAACTTTTCAGGAAATGCATAATCAAATCCACTCCAATGTAGATTCACTCCAATCCTGTCCAATATATTCAGGGCCAGAGACAGCATGAGGTGTGAGGGGGCGCACAACTCATTAAATTAATAACCTTTTCAAATACTGGGAAACTGTGATCGAGACGATTCTTTGAAGGAAAATAATTCAAAACCCTATTTTTCATATCTTTAAACATTAATTTTCTTTACGATTAGACTTTTTTAAGATAAACTTTTATAGGAAATCAAATTTTTAATACAGAAATTCTGAATACTTATGAGTTTGATTCACTTTAAACTAACTTAAATTCATCCACACTTAAACATCTCAAAATGCTTGGGAGTATGTGCCCCCCTTTGCCCCTAACTGGGGACGGCACTCAATATCTGCTCAATATATTGGACAGAATTGAATTGAGTGCAATTTATTTTGCATTTCCTGATATATTTACTTTTAGAGTAATTTTCAAATAAAAATCGTGAAAATGATTTGAAACAAAAATTTTTAATCTTATTTAATTATATTTACTGTATATCCCATTGAGTTTTATTGGCACAAAAAAATTTCCTATTGATAAAACTTTTTTAAGCGCATAACTTATCTTATATATAGTCATCTCTAAATTGAAATCAATGAATAACTTATTGTTGAACTTCATTTCAAAAAGAATTAATTGAAATGTTTTCTCATTATATCTGCATTGAATTGAACCCTTTTATGAATGTTAATACAACTGATTACTTTATATCTTCTCAGCATATGAATCAATATTAATATAACAATTACTGTAATAGCCTTCTTATGAACTCATGAACTAGTTTTCGCATTCACTTAAAGAGAGTTTATTAGGAAATGTTTGATAAATGAAAAAGCGTTTTGTCATTCATTCTGTGTTCGTGTTCTCAACAAATCATTAAATACAGCGAATCTTCGTTTTTGTTTTTTAGAATTTAATTGTTTCTAACCAACCAACCAACCAACCAACCAACCTATTTCTCCATATACCAGTACTGTACGGCTCAACACAGCGGGCACAGCAAGTGTATAAAGAAAGTAATTTATTAATAATTTGTTAATGTAAGGAATCGATAAATTAAAGTTTTTTGTAAGAATTGGCGAAAAGGCTTTTATGTGTTTATGCGTTTATTGAGTCGCCGCATGTGTTGTCTTATATATTATTTTTATAACTATAACTCACTATAAATTTGATTAAATAATGAGAAAATTTGGTTTGAGCTCTTTTTAATAATGTTTTGCATCAGTTAAAATACTTCTTTCAGTACTTGCAAGTCTAAGTCAATTCACTCCTAAAATTGATTAATTATCGACGAATTATTTGCCAATTATCTGTTTAAACACTTGTGTGTCACTTATCTTTATATTAAACACCAAAACCAACACTTTTATCGAAATCCTTGCGTACGTTCATGCTGTATAAAAATAGAAACAATGTGGGACTCAACATATTCACGGTTCTATCAATGTTAGAACCAGTAGTTTTAGAATTTCTTTTTTTAAAACAAGGTTTTACTTACAAAGAGGAAAAGTATAAACTTTTTAGTTATGTGTGAAACTATTCTCATTATTCACTATTCGTTCTCAGACTCCTACAGAAAGTTTTAAATGAACTCACCTTTATGTTTAATTTTAATTAATTTTTATCTATTTTTGTTGTTGTAATGCATGTTTAAATATTAATTTTTACTAAACATAATTTATAAAGTTATAAGTTGACACATGTTTTATGCAAGTTTGTGAATCAATGGTGTTTTCCCATGTGATAAATAATTTGATTCGTCTATTAATAGTGACTGTGAATAAAAGACTAACAACTGATATATTGATATCAAATAGACTTTTGAATTTGTGGAAAATATTATGATTAGAGTCGAGCGAAAAGTTTATGATAAAAATTAACAGATAAAATGTACTTTAGTCTCACTTCAGAGTAGTTTTCATTCTCATTAAGTATAAGTGCATTAAAAACAATTGCAAGACTGACCCAAACCTATGCTGGTTAGCAACAGATCATAAAATCATATTATTAAACACTTCTCGTTGAGTTTGAACTAAATTATTAAATTAATTATAATAATGAAATCAACAAAACTGGTTTATATGTACGCATTGATGTCATTAGAGGGCACATTACTTGGAGCTGAATTAGTGGCGAGTCAGTTAACACATTCATTAATAATATTAACTGATGCTTATCATAATCTTTATAACATCATTAGTGTATTACTTCTAGTCATCAGTTTTAAGGTAAAATATTAATTGATACCCAAATATTTTGAAACATCTCTCAATTGACTGTGTTATGAATACTTTGCAAACATTAATGTTGGATCAGTTGCCTATTCAACACTTTAAATAATTATGAAAAGTGTATTCAAATTATTGTCAGGGTCTTAAAGGGTCAGTTATAATACAGATAAAAGGCAAGAGTAATTACATGTAATAGATGTAAGATTATATTTTACTTCAGAGTCTTTATAGTACCGATACTTTTAAAGATATGAACAATTCTATATATCTTATAATATAAATCAAATTCAAGCTGATTCTAGAGTTATTGCTCCGAAAGACAGTTATTTTTGTTTATTTCTTTCCTAAGATATGAAGGGCGACAGTGCTTAAGCTGTGTAAACTTTGGTTCAAATTCTACATATTTTGAGACTTATGCCAATTTTTAAGGTCTTGTAAATGACAACTAGTGTTCCGAAATAACTAAATGATTAGACTAAAGCCATGGTTCTCTTCAGAACCTTAGTATTAAATGAGGACTAAATATAGACCAAAAATTTTAAAATTTTGCATCAATTGTTTTCTAGTATTTCATTGAATTATAAAATTACATTAAGTTTCTGAATAAAAATCTCAATAAAATTTTTTGGATCTTTATTTGGATTCTATGAATCCCTTAAATCAAAAATTTGAAATAAAAATTGTTTGTTTTAATTAAAATTTGAAATAAATGTGATAAAACCAGGTTTTCAACACTAAATCAAAATTAAAATATTTTAGTCTTTTTGTTTAGTCCTCTTCCAACTCTTTAGTTTTAGGTTTTAGTCTTTAGTCTCAGGATTAGATTAATGCAACCAAATTAGAAAAGATTTAATAAATTTCTAAAATTTATTTTTAGAGAAAAAATTCATTTTCCACCCTTTGATAAGACCTAAAACAAGTCCCTTTGGCCACCTTTGGCTACCTCTGCAAACTTTGCTACAGTAACTTTTAATAAGCAGAATTCAACTCAGACAACATTGCTATCAATTTTTCTTTAAATTTTTAAAAATATCATTAGGCTATTAATGAGTCATTAATTGTGACTCATATGGGTTGGACATGAATACATATCTTACATAATGTTATCATAAATTATGTAAAATACCTGTACTCATGTTTTCCAATTACTGTATTTACGAATTCCATCAGAAATTCTTATGTTTATTGAGAAACAAAAAGAGAAGGAATTAATGGTCCTAAAATTTTTTAAGAGCATATCTTCTTCTCGTGAGATTCTGAACAAGAATCAATTAAAAAAGTGGAAACCTCTGCTAAACAATAACTGAATCTATAAGTTCACTTATTATGTTACGCTAAATAATAGGAGGTGGTATTTCACCTAAAAGGCTTCACCATATTGACCATTTCCTATACCAAAATTCTTGCTTTATTTAGTAAAATCTTTGATATGAGTTTCAGCGAAATTGCAGATTCACAATTGGATACCACTTATTATTAGAATTAAAAATTAGTATATTTCTGCTCTCAATACCTCATTAACTCTTTTGACAGCGCAATAAGAGTCAACTTTATTGCTGAAAGCGTTATCTAAACTTTTAATATAATATTATTTTAAGAGCAGATTTTGGATAATACTATTCTTTTACCAGTATATTAAAAATAGTAAACAATTATTTAAGTTTTGAACTTAATTACAAACTCGTTTATCCTTTAAGAAAAAGTTATTACTAATAACATATTTAAATAAAATATTTTAATCAGATGTCAAAAGAACAGACATTGAAAAACACATTCGGTTGGGCCAGAATTGAAGTTTTGGGAATGTTAGTCAATATGACATTTCTAGTTGCCATTACATTTTCACTGGTTGTCGAAGGTATCCAACAGTTGGTTCATTCGTCTCATGAAATATCAGAGCCAACTAATTATTATTTGCTTTGCGTTTTTGGAGTTTTTGGTCTTTTATCAAATCTGTTGTATTTTATGATAGTTAGCGGTAGAGTAACATTGTTTTCAAACTTTGTTCAAATTAAATGAGGAAATTTAGGTTTTGAAATAAACATTTTTTTCAAATTAAAGAAGCGATTATGAATCAAACGATGCAAAGGACCCATCGCTTGAAAGCTCAAGAAAAAAGCACCAACACTAATGTCACGCGTTTGAACATTGATTCTCCTTCTGGTAGTGGAATCAAAAAGGATTTACAGGATGTAAACGAAAAATTATTATCCATACAGAATCCAAATATCATCCATAAAGGTTTTAATATAGTGTATTCAGTCTTTGGTCAATTTCTTTTATACATTATTGCCGATCAGTTCTTATTAAATTGTATTTAAATTTAGATACAATTTAAGAGGCGATGAACTATCTTTACGTAAAGTAAAGTTTTGCATCATTAGCGAACTTGATCTGTAATAATATGAGATAAAATGAACTAAAGTTAATCAATTCTTAATTTATTGATCCCTTCAGAAGAAGAAATAACTTTAGACATGAAAACAGATGACATGAATAAATCAAAAAATGCATTGTATGGCATAACTAGAGATACATCGAGTTCCATACTCTTAATAATTTGTGGTATTATTATTTTGAATACGGACGGAACAGTTGCCAACTTGACAGATCCTATACTGGGCATCATCTCTGCTGTTTTATTTTGCATTACTTTCTATCAAAACTGTGAGTATATATTGAAAATGAAATACCGGTAATTATCTTAAGTAATCAGAACATTTGTTGAGAATTTCAATTTTTATTTGTTTAAAGTGAGAAATACAGGACTTATATTATTACAAACAGTTCCGGAAAACATAAATGTTGGACGACTTAAAAAAGATATACTCAAAGAAGTAAAACATTTGTCTGTATTTCGGAGAACAGTCCATCGATCTGTGATCAATATAAAGAGTGATTCATCATTAATAGTAGTATTATATTTCAAATTTGGGATATTGTACTCTTTCGTTCTCGAGAAATACATTTTCCATAGACTCCCATTAACTTATAAAAACTTTTTGTTTTTCTTATAATGGCTTCTATGGGGAAAATTTTATTTGGTTGCCCCACCTTCATAAATAATATTTCTTTTGAATCACTTCATTAAGATGAGCTATTTAATATCACACTCGACCAGATTCAAAACCAGAACCTGAACTCTTTGGATACAATGAATACATCAGGATACTTTAGTTATAATGTATATGGATACTTTGACACCCCGGATACTAGGGATATGAGTTGTTGGTAAATATATTTTTCAATAATGTATTTCTAGGGAAGGAGGGCATACCCGAGGCTCAAATTTTATACAAGATATCTACTATTAATGATGAATCAGAAAATATATCTATATATTACCCATAGAATCGATGAACTGTTTTTCGAATTTCAGTCCAAATTTTTTTATTACGAATGTGCAGCTTATAAGTTGTTACAGACATTTAACCGAAATTATGATATAACTTATAAGTTAGGGGCGTCTCAAAAGGCGCTTAGGATTGTGGGAGTTTTACTTTAATGACAGAAATGCAACTTATACAACATTTACAGCTCTATTTCTTCATGTATAGAATAAACACTATTTTAGTGCTTATTCTATACAGTATTGATATAATTTAACAAAACCTTAACTAAACTTATAGCCATTTTTAATTGATTTTTCACAGAATAAAAGAGTTGTAAAGCAAAGAACAAATTTATAGTATTAGTTAGCGTTAGGTTTACTTTGGTATATGTAGGGCATACTTAGCCAAAAGGTGATTCCATTGTTACTATTTGAATGACAAATCTCGATAAAATATAGGCACATATCAATAGCAATATTATTATAATAATAAAGGGTACACATTCGCCAAAAGATTATATTCTATATTACACTAGTATTTAACATGTATTACAATATAATTTTTATTATTTTAATCAAGTTTCCAATAATACTCAATATCCATGATTTGCATATATGGGGTTTGACTGCATCCAAAATAATAGCGACGTGTCATATAATATTACCAAAACAATCGGCTAAATCTTACGAACAATTCTCCGAATTATTGCAAAAGTTTTTCAAACAGCAAGGAATCAGTTTGGCTACAGTTCAACCAGAATTTAATGAAACAGAAATTCATTTGTCATCGTTTTCATGTTTGATGAAATGCTCAGAAATTTCTAAAATCAATTGCGATTCAAAGTCGTGTTGTAATAACGAAAATAATTGTGTTGACGATTGTACCAAATGTGACAATTCTATTGATAGTACTGTACATTTAGAGGAAATAATAACTACAGAAAATTTATAAATATTTTTGTTACTGTATTTATATTACTGCCAGAAAAACATTTATTATTCCATTTAATTCAGATTTTAATATTTGAGACAAAAGCATATAATTTTTAATTTGCATTATTCTAATAAACATTATATGTTGTAAAATATTTTATATTTATATACAATGCTAAGTAATGCTAAACCTGCGAAAATCTAATCAAAAAATTTAATAATAGACAAAATTTGTAACAAAAAATACTGAAAAGAGTCAAAGTTATACTATGCGATAGTTTGCAACTCTATTTTATTATATTTGTTGTTACCGTAGTTATTATTCTACGTGTAGTTGTCATGTATTACCGGTAATAAAATAACGGTATGTAAATAGGATATTGAATAAAACCAAACAATAAATTTCTGATAAATTTGGACTTTTTGTGGAGAAAAGCATACACTTATGTATTATATACACCTGTATATTACAGGTTATTTCAAATCATTATCTAGCCCTTAAAAAATAAGATTTATTAATGAATAATTTTACAAATTATCGATCAATTCTGATCAATCGAGTCCAACAATAATGAAATAGAAATTATATTCTTTAGTGAGTATTTATCATAACTCTTTTCAAAAGTAAATTAAAGTAATTCAAAATATTTATAAAGTCAACAAATTTTAAAATTGAAGCACTACTTATTATGAAAAAAATTATTTTGAAACAAAAAATAGGAATTCAAAAAGTAAAATATGATATATTGAGTCAGTTTTATTCTCTGTATACTTGCCATTCGAAACTTATTAAAACTGCCTTTTTGTTTAAATGTTAGTTTAATTCTAGAACAGGTTGTGAACGATATGATTATTATTTTAATATTTCAAGGTTGGGCTCTTTGTGGAGGAGCTGGAGGTGATCTCGAAATATTTAAATATTTACTGAGATCAGCCATAACACTGCCCGCATTCTCATGAGTCGTATCGTCTTCTCTTCTTTTTTCCAAAATACGATAAATTAGGAAAGACGTGAAAAGTCGGAAAACCAAATTACCAAATGATGCTCTGATATTAGTTCAGGTTTAATCAGATAAATATTAGAGTTTTTGCTTAAATCAATGCTTATATCTCAATAATAGATTACAACTCAGGAATTTTAAGCCTATTCAATATCTTAATTCCACAAAATAGTGTATAAGTTATTGAAAGTTTAATAAATATATACAATGTATATTATTTATACAGTCGAATATTTCAATTACAAAAAAAATCTGACTTACATTGCGCTTAAAATAAAACGGAACCCACTCCTGCCTCCTATTAAGTCCCATACAATTCCAATAAAAGATATGTCCAAAGCAATAGCCATTACATTTAACATTAAAGCTACAAACAGTGGTGTCGACGCTTTGTCATGTAGAGACCACAGTAATGATGCGAAGAAGAATAGGTTATAAAGAAAAACAGGCAAAATCCCTAACAATGATAACATAGACCTATTAATTAAATGAAATTTGTATTTAATCTTTAATCCAAACTTTTGCAAATCAGTTTGCATACCAGGCGACCAAAAAAAGATGTATAATGAATATGAACGATATTATAATTGATTCGCTGTTCATTCTCTTCTTTTCAAATAGTATTTTCAAATTTTATTTTTTATTCTAATTGTGTATAAGCTTCTAATTTACACTCAAAATACTATAATTTAATTAGCAATAAAGTAAGTAATACTGATTATCGCTATAAAAGAAATTTATAATTAGACATGACTTTACCTGTATTATT